>APFE030096510.1:0-15837 GCA_000404065.3 Pinus taeda
TAGTGTATTCCCATGCATAAGCAGAAGAGCGTTTTTGTAAAATTTCTAGTAGTTGGTTTTTCTATACTTCTTCTAGGTTTTCATTAATGTTCAAAGTTTGGCTTGGAAATATTTCTATTGAATAATTTCCAATTTTTTCCATAGAGTGTAAAGACACTTGTCTAGATGATATATATTTGATTCAACTATGGCCATAATTTGAGGAGGGTTCATTATTTTCCATTAGATTTAAAATTTGGTCCTCCTCACTTACTTATTTAGTGGTGAAAATAGGTTGTATATCAGCATCATCATCTATCCATTCCTCACTCTCTATTTGTATTGTTGTTTTGCAGGTGGATACGATGTAAATTTCTTTGTAGAACTTCCATCTGAGATAAACATGTAACTTGATCTACAACAGATGAAAGCATCATCCGTAGCTAACCAAGGTCTTCCTAAGATTAATGGATGTCCTCCTAAATTATTATTGGGTGTTAAAACAATGAAGTCGATAGGATATTCCCAAGAACCTAAGGATATACAAACATCTTCTAACACACCATGAGGTTTAATTATAGACCTATCTGCTAATTGCGACAGTTTTATTGGGTATTGAAGGTTATGAAGCCTTAGTGAATCCATGATTTGTTTACTCATTATTTTTATGGTTGCTCCTAGATCAATCAGTGTGTTTGGTATTTCAATTCCATTGATGTGAATTTTCACAATGGTGATCCCTAGATCTAAATATTATTGTATTGTTTCTTTCCCCATCATGATGTCTACAATTTTCCCAACTAATTGAATTATTTTTATGTCTTTTCTTTTTCTTCTTGATCTTTGAGTACTCAATTCCTTGATTGTTTTTGCAAAAAATGGTATTTCTTTTTAGAGCTTGCAATAAAGGAATTTTTATACAAACATTTCTTAATTCATCAAGCATATTATAATCAGGCAATGTGATTTATTTTTCTACTCCTTCATCAATTTTCAACCATTCAGGAAAAGGTGGCTTAATGGATATTGAGGGTTGTTCTATAATAGGAATATCGTCTGAATTTATAGGAACATTCTCTGCTTGGTTATTTTCTTTCTGAGGAAGAGAAATTTCTCCTTCTTCATATTGATTTTTCTCTTTTTAAAGATTTGTCCTTGCTTCCTGAATAACAACAGGGGCTTTTCTTTTTAATACTTTACCAGATCTTAATTGAACATTATTTAGATCTAGTGGAGTTATTACATAGGTTTGAGGATTTTTCCCTTCCATATTGTTTGACCATGTAATTTATTTGGTTTTTGTGCAAATGGTAGGGAGATTTGTGGATTTTGATTTTGGATTTGAACTTGAGGTAATTGATTATGTTGGGGAATTTGATTAGATTGAGGAATTTGATTAGTTTGAGGTAAGAATTGTGGTGAATATTTTTGATAATTAGCATAAGCCCCATAAGGAATTTTCTATCCCTGATTCCAAGATTGTGATTGTGGCTGAGCCTAAGGCTACCAAGATGGATTCCAATTATTTTGTGAAGACTGAGAAAATTGTTGTGATTTAAAGCCTTGTGGTTGATTTTCTTGAGAGTTTTGCCATGGTATTTTGGCAATAAAATAAAGGTGGTCTACTTGTTCTGGTATTCCTTCATCATTAAATACAGCCTTAAGACTTGGCAGAGAAGGACATTCTTTAGTATCATGGTTATCTGAACATATGGCACAATTTTCTATGGTTTTTAAGTCTAAAGGACATTCTCTTAGAGCATGCTTCTTTCTACACCTGGGACAAAATATGGATAATGTAGCATTTTCAGACTTTTTCTTGTTTTGTATTTTAAGGGTGTCTATTTGTTCACTCAGAATCCCTAAAATATATGTCTTAAAAATATCAATCAAACTTCCTAATTTTTCCCCACTGACTGTGACAACTGTAGATTTATTGATTCTTGATAAGAGAGAATCCCTAGGAATTTTTCCAACTCATGCTTTACACCTTGAGATATGTACACATAGATCACAAATATTTGCAAATGGTAATTGAGAAATATCTCCTTTTCCTATCAAGTTAAGGACATCAATCCACTCATCTCTTACAGATTTGAGTAGGAGGGATTTCAAAGTTTCCTCATCCAAACTATCCATTTTTTCCCTTTTAATATTATAAACAAATCTCTTGACTAAGTCTTCAAAATTCCCGTCTTCTTTCTGTGTCATTTTGAAGACTTCACCCTAATTTTGTGAGGCATACAATAGTCCCTATATTTCTCTAAGAATTCTTATTTCATTTGTGCCCATGTCTTTATAGAATTCGTTCCTAGACACATGAACCATTTAAATGCCGAATCCTTTAAGGTAGTAGGGAACAATTTTAATTTTTGACCATCATGTAGAGAATCATATGATATGCATAATACTTCAAATTCAAAGAGATATGTCTTTGGGTCTTCACTTATTTTTCCATGGAAATTAGGAAGAATAGAAGGTGAGATATTCTTCATTGTGAGGGTTGTATCTTCATCAAATATAGGAAATCCAGAAAGGTCTTGATCTCCTCTACTTGTACCTCCTCCTCTGCCTCTATCTCCACCTCCTCCTCTACCTCTACCTCATCCTCCAATCCTATGTTGTTCACCATTGAAATTGTGTACCTTTCCTTCTCCTTCTTCAGCCATGATAGATTCTTCATAATAATGTAGGGATATTCTAATTCTTCTGGTTCCTCTATCAATGGATAATGAAGATGAGTTTCCTGTTCCTCTTCTTCACTAGAAATTTCTAATTATTCCCCAAGAATTTGTTCACCAATGGAAGATAGAAAAACTACTCTTGTAGTTGGGGATGTGGGATCTTCTTCGATTATAGCCTCATTAGATGAAGTAGGTGCACTTTTGGATTGGATTTGAGATCTTAAGACTTCAAGAAATCTTTGTTGGCCTACGAATAGAATTCGAGTTTGAGTGGGTGGTGTGGAAATTCGAAGTTGCGGTGGAGTGAGAGGATTTGTGGGAATTAAACTTCTTCCTCGGAGTCTCTTTCCTTATTCATATCATTCTCTTATTTGATTATTTTTTTAAATTCTACTTACACTTCCCCGGAAATGACGCAAAAACGTTTAGTCAATTTAATGTTCTTAAATTGTAAGCATAAATTGTTGACCAAGGCAGGTGAACTAATGAAGTGCAACTGCACTATATTTGCTAGAAGTCTTTTATGTCGTTAAGGTCATTATGTTATCATTATCTAAGTTAATTTCAAACTCTAGAATTAATGTTGAGATGATGTTACTATCTATACTAGGATGTTATTTCTAAGATTTTATTGTTAATTGATTATCCTAAATGTTATCTCTAGAATTAGTTCTGTTTGAATTGTGTTTTTAGAATGGTTGGATAATGATTTTAACTATTTTCAATGAATATTTTATGTTAATCTTCTTTTCAACTTAACAATTATTTTTGGATTTTTATGCTACAGCTAAAAAAAACTAATTATGAAAGCATGAAATGACATAAAGAAAATCCTAATTTATAAACTTGGAAATGAAATGTGCTTGAATTCAGAAGCTCAGAAAGACTGGCACTCTTATGTAATGCAACTTTATTTCAATGAAAAAGGAAAAATTGAGTTTATGCTAGGTATTAAGAAAATTAGATTATTGAGTTAATGCTAGATATTAAGCAAACGAAATATACAGAAATCAATCAAGTGAACCTATTCATGAACTTCATTGAATTGCATCTTAAAAACATGGAAACAGGGCATCCATGAATTAAATATATGAAAAAAAGGAAAATCTAATTATTGTGAATCAAAGACCTGATCTACGCGCAAGGGCCCTCCACGAGGCAGTCAGTTGCCTTAAATCAACAACACATAAAATGTATGAAACAAAAACTTTGCATTAAGTAAAATAGAGTTCTACGTGATGCTCAAATTACATAAGGTGGTGCACACATTACACAAAGATGCTAGTGTTTTTATATGTTTCTTTGTCTAAAATACAAGAAATTTAAGCCTACAGGACTTCACTATAGTCCTTATCAAAACTAAATCATATTGCTTATTTGTTGATTTGCTATTGAAAAACCAAATCAATGAAATGTCTTAAAATTCAGACTCTGTTCCAGCGCATTGTCCTACTGTTGACTGTGTTATAGTGTGGATCTACTAATGAATTAGCTTAGTAAATAGGAATAAATCCATGAGAGGATCATTCCCTATCTACTCATATACTCCTTTGTTGAGCTGGTGCACTCGAACCTTGTCAACAATGGAAGTAGTTGCAGATCTGTGGATTAGCGGTAGAATTAGGTCAATTTTATAGTTGCATGTAAAATTTAATAGAACAATAAGGGATATTGAAAAAATATGAAAAATAGGACATATGAATGTTTACCTTGTCAAAACCTTATGTGTCCTGCATTTATTTGGATGATAGCAGTAGGAAAAAGGAGGTAAATATGGACAAAAAGGATGTCAAGGTAAAGCAATTCTTGGAATCTACACCTAGATTGGAGAATGGGATACATTGATTGTGTTATGAAACCAGCTCACAAAAAGATAGAAAATATAGATCAACGCCTTCGAAATAAGCATCTTCAAAGGGGCAACCTCCTTTACATTACACAAATGAACAATTCTTAGATGATACAAATGCCAAGACCTCCTTTCTATATATAGGAGTCAAAGGGGTCATAATATAATAAGAGCCGACTTAACAATAATAATGTAAGGGCAGAATAATAACAATAGTGGGCTTCTATGGGGCACAATAATAACAATATGGGGACTACATGGGCACAACAATATAATAAGGGGGGTTTTACTAATAAAAATAAGGGGTTACATAGTAGTATCGTACTTAACATGCCCCTCTCCTTCAAAAAGTGTTTCCTCAACGCTTGAGTAGTTCTTGATTCTTCGTTATAAATATTGTCTCCCATGTGGATCTTCACGAGTAAAGCTCTCCACCTGATGAGATACTCTGGAATTGATCAATTTCGTAGCATCATTCTTGTTTTTTTGACTGCCCAGTTCCAATATTATTCATTACTCCTCAAGTTCGGCAATATGCTGAATGGT
Organism: Pinus taeda; assembly: GCA_000404065.3. Lineage (NCBI taxonomy): Eukaryota > Viridiplantae > Streptophyta > Pinopsida > Pinales > Pinaceae > Pinus > Pinus taeda. The sequence goes on from APFE030096510.1 coordinate 5,059, forward strand.
CTTCTGAACTTTGAATGAGGGACCTACGCTACCCTCCATTCACCCTGCCATATTCAAATTTTTTTGAATAATAGAAATAGAAAAAAACAATGCTCCAATCTCATCCTTTCTTGAGAGTGCATCGTGAACAACATTTTGCTTCCTTTTTCGTAGATGATTTCAAAGTCATAACCCAACATATTTGTGACCCATTTTTCTATTCTTCTAAAGATAATATTTGTTCTAAAAAGTATTTAAGACTATCCAGATCCATTTCTACCATGAAGTTTCTTCCAATTAGGTAAGGTCACCATTTCTTAAGTTCATGTAGTATTGCCAATATTACCTTCTAATAAATAGCTTTCATGAGATGTAGCCATAAAAATAACCATTCACCTACCTAAAAACTTCTTTCACTACGATGTTGATATGCCTGTTGTTTCATTCGATTCTACACCAAAGTGGAATTATCCCTTAAAATTTGGAGAACTTGTTGATGATGCTTGATGTGATCTTTCACTGATTGAATCGTTTTCTTCTTGATATGTCCTTCTATATTGATAGTTTGAGGAGTGGTAATTTCTTCCAATGCATTACAAGATATGGCTGGATTCTTTTCTTGATGCTTGATGTGATGTTTCACTTCTTGAACATTTTTCTTCTTCATATATCCTTTTATATTGAGAGTTTGATGAGTGGTAATTTCTTCCAATGCATTACAAGATATGGTCGGATTCATTTCTTGATGCTCAATGTGATCTTTCACTTCTTAAACATTTTTCTTCTTGATATGTCCTTCTATCTTGATAGCTTGAGGAGGGGTAATTCTAGCCAATGCATTACAAGATATGGTCGGATTCATTTCTTCTTTCTGGATGTGATCTTTCACTTCTTGAACCTTTTTCTTCTTGATATGTCCTTCTATCTTGAGCATTTGAGGAGTCGTAATTCTTTCCAATGTTTTACAAGATATGTTCGGATTCATTTCTTCTTTCTCTGGGGTTTTTTCTTGGTGTATATCCTCTACTTTTGATGTTTCTTGATCCTTTTCTTCCTCCTCTTCACAATCTATGTAAAATAATTACTTCTCAGCACACTTATGACCTTTAGTGTATTTGCTATCACAAATGTAACAGAGTCATTTTTCTCTTTTTTCTTCCAATTGTTGTCATGTAAACCTTGTAGGTTATGGAAGGATAGAAGAAAAAAAACTTCCATATTTATAGTTGTGAGTGGTAGGATTCCTTGTTTCCATAATTCTGCTTTCAATTTTTCTTGCCAACTTGAATGCCTTCTCCAATGAATCAGGTTCCCAAAGACGAACCTCATGTTGAATGTTATCGTTTAAAGTCACTATGAAGACATCAATCCTTTTCTTCTCTGAAATATCAGTTACCCTTATATTCAATTTTTTGAAATCCCCAATGTGCTCTGCCATTGAACCCTTTTGTTTTAGATTTATCGATTTGCTAAAGAAGGTGTTACTCTTTGTATCCTCATAATGTGCTATCATTACTTCCATGAAAATTGACCGAGTGACAAGTGCTTTACGAGAACACAACCCTTTATACCATAAAAATTGGTCCAGTTCTAAATATGAAGATGCAATATGTACCTTTTGTAACAATTTCACCTCATGTAGATCAAAATATTGCTCCATCTGTAGTATCCAATTTACCAGATCCTTGCTATCAAACTTCCTCATATTGGCTTTTCTTGGTTTTAGGAGATCGATATTGAAACAACTGTAACTATGTAACTTTGGATTTTCCAGTTCTGTAATCACGATCTATAGTAGCCCTCTTTGTCCTCTTTCCAGTGCCATGAGTCTAATTGAAATTGGATTCTCCAAGAAAGAGTTATGCACAATATCCCACGATAACCTGAGTATAGACTTTTTCAATAGAGAGAACTTGTAAAATGTGCCACGGGTCATTGTTTCAACTTTAGGTTCTGAAAATGGTACCCAAACAACTATAGTCCCTTTTATTTCTGCAACTTCTCATGAAAATTCAATCTGATGCTCAGAGGGAAAGTTATGATTATTTTCCCAAGGTGACCTGTTTGGAATGTAATTCGGGGGCTTGCAAAAACCCTACCTTCCTCAGGTTATATCTTCGAAAATATAGTGATACAAGATGTGAAATTTGGAGCCGAGGCTTAGAATGATTTCCTCTCAAATGGGTTTTTGATTTAGCTTCTGATACTTTGTAGAGAAATAATTATAGCAAACATTACACGATTCTCTATTTTAAATGAAATTCTGGAGCTTGGAAAAACCCTAACTTCTTCACATCATATCTCCAAAACTATAGCGAGACAAGATATGAAATTCAGAACCGAGGTTTAGCAAGATTTCATCTCAAATGGGTTTTTTTCGCTTTTTAAACACAACATCAAAAAAGTTATAGTGAAAATGGCACGATGGCCTGTTTGCAGCAACGAAACCCTAGAATCCAAAGCTCTGATACCAAATGTTATGAAACCAGCTCACAAAAAGATAGAAAAGATAGATCAACGCCTTAGAAATAAGCCCCTTCGAGGGGGCAACCTCCTTTACATTACACAAATGGACAATTCTTAGATGATTCAAATGACAAAACCTCCTTTCTATATATAGGGGTCTAAGGGGTCACAATATAATCAAGCCGACCTAACAATAATAACAATAGTGGGATTCTATGGGGCACAATAATAACAATATGGGGACTACATGGGCACAACAATATAATAAGGTGGTTGTACTAATAACAATAAGGGGTTACACTAGTAGTATAGTGACCTAATAGATAGTACATAGCTAAAAGATCTCATGTTAAATAAAATTGAGTTAGTAAATAAAAACTATACATGGAGAAAGGGAAAAATTATTAAATGAATTATGTTAGAAGTATTACTCCACCAAAGAAGAAAACATATAATTGCATGATAGATTTTATAGCTGACTATAAAATACAGTTTGTGGAATTGGTGCCATGAATTTCTTACAATAAGTCAAGAACCCAGTTGTGGGATTTATGTCTAAAAAAAATAAATACAGTTAATTCTCTAGTTATATCTGTGTACTTTTGCTAGAGTATAGGTAGGGAAACACAAGTGAAATAGAATTACACTATAGGAAAAGAAATAGAATAAATCCCTGGAAAGTTATACCAAATCCTATATAACATGCTGGAAATACTAGGAAATAATGTTTTGCATAAAGAAAGTTTATTTATCTTCTGAAGTGAAGAAACTTGGGATATTAAATGTCCCTTACGAACCTGTAAAATGCTTATTGGTTTATGACTTTAGCAGAGTAAATGAATTTGTTATGAGAAGGATTGTATGTTTGCACTTGGCCTTTTTAATTGAGGATAACTATTCAATTATTTATCAAGCATGTAGAGTAATGAGAAAAACTTTAGATATTTCATAGGATTAGTAGTTTGTTTTCGTGGTTCTCATAGGCTAATTAAAGGGTTAATAAGTTAGTATGCCTGGCAGTTCTATTAAATATTAAAAAAAAAACACTTAGAAATAAAATCATAGAAGAAGTGCATAACTCAATTCAAGTTATACTTCACTACATAATGTCTAATAAGTTCACTCTTTCAAACACAGTGGAATATTAATTCCAATATTGAGTACAAAATACTATGTCATAATGAAAATCAATAGAAATTATAAATTCTTGTATTCCACAATAACCCTTTTGAAGTGGGTGGTTTATAGTCATTTGGAAGAGAAGTACCAATTTTAATAAATAAAACCCATATAGGAACATAAAGTCAAGCTTAGAGCTTACAAAATTATAACTGCCTCCATTATTATAGAATCCATGTAGGGTTTTCTAGGAAACATTGTAGTTTAACACTAAAATTGGTTTTAACTTTACACATCCAACTATAGTTGCATGCTATAATAATTTATGATAGAGGATGAGTAAATTGACAGAATCCAACTTGTAGATAAATGAAATTCTAGGTCAATAAACAAAATTAACAAAAAAGATATGCTTGAAAAGGAAACATTTTCATAAATAATACCTGCAAATCACTGCAAAAATATAAGAATTAATACCATGAAGCAGAATGAATTAAAGTGGAAATGGGTATTCTTGAATTCCAAACTTCAAATTTTGTGTTGCCATAGTCAAAATATGCCTTTAGGCAGAATGGAATGGTGTCTCTCCAGAACTACCAATGGCAGAGTTAAGTGAGTTAGTGAAGGGAGAAACAAAATCCTTAAAGAATTTAAGGTAGTTTCTTTCCATTATAAAAGACCAACTTATTCTCGACATCATCGCTGGAGGCATGAACGACTATATAAGAAAAAATTTACTCTTACAAATTGGAATGAATATGTAAATAATTTCACTGGCAGACAAGAATGATCAAATTAGATAACAATAGTTCAAATATTTTGTTCCTAATCTAGAGAAAGAATGACCCAAGTCAATATAAAAGTAAATTGATCAAATCTTAGCCAATCATCTTGACAAAGTAAAAACGAGGGTCAAGAATGAATTGAGACTAAGTTGCATAAATGAAAAAATAATGAGATTTGTGTACTTCGAAAATTAAGCATCGACATCGGAAGAGGAACCATTTTTCTCTATGAAAAAATCATGAATTCAACACCTGCGATATGAAATGGTGGCTTTTGATACAAATCTTGCAAGCCTTTTAGAAAGGAGTGACACTTGGCCGCCAACAAAAAAGACAAAGGCTCGAATGAAACACCGTATAGGGGTTTTCCCAAATTTTTAAAATCATCACTCACTATTCACCATTCGCTCACCAAAACAAAACATAATCGACCATAGTGCACAATGATGAGGAGCCATGTGAACTCAAATGGGAGGGGATGATGTGTCCGATTTTAAATGGGGTTAATATATAATATAATACATATATTATATATATATATATATATATATATATATATATATATATATATATATATATATAATATAAATGCACACAAAGGACAAAGCTCGATGAAACAATTGTATAGGGTTTTCCCCTATTTTAAAAATCTTGACTCAGTATTCACCATTCTCTCACTAAAACAATCATAATCGACCATAGTGCACAATGCGAGGAGCCATGTGAACTCAATGGGAGGGCTGATGTCCCGATGTTAAATGGGGTTATATATATATATATATATATTTCCTTTATAGAGTATAGAGATATATATATATATTCCTTTATAGAGTATAGAGATAGTACAATTATATTATGAGAAATTTAAAAGAAAAAGAAAAAATATATACCACGACTTATTATTCCTTCGTGATCATTTAGATGCCTTACCTTTCTAATATCAAAGGAAAAGAAGGAAACTATATCAGTCACACCTTTTATTAAGTCCCTTTAATGTTAAACCATGTAAATGAAATTAGAGGTATGGAATTGCAACATAGGAATATCAACTTCCCTCAATTGAATGTGGGCTGATAATTCATATAATTATAATCCAATGTTTATTAGTGGGCTGATAATTCATATAATCAACTTTCTTACTATGGTATTCTGACTATTATAGTACCCATGAAGGATTATGGCATAAGAAACTCATTACAAGTTAAAACATGCTTGCAATAACAAAGGAAACTTATATTATGCATGAAGAACAAATACATAGGTACTAATAGCAAAACCATAAATCAAAATTGGACTGCTATTATGAGAAACAAAAACCAATTATAATTCGATTCAACTATATGAGTAACCTCGATGTTATATAACTCTACTATACATGAAAAAATAAAATTAGGGAACAAATAGTGATTTCAAGTAAGGATAAATACACATCACGGGATATTCATTGATTAAGTAACAAAGTGGAGACTTTATGAGTGGAGTGGAAAGCCATAAAACAAGGAGTGGTTGTATGTGAAATTAGAAAGGTATTGTCATGAAGGAACATGTTAAATTAATAATTGTTGAGCCAAAAGAAAAAAAAAAAATCGTATGAATTGAGGTATGTTACATATGGTATAAGAGTTGTAGGTTCAATATTGAGGCCTTTGGTCCAGCCTATATATGGAAGATAGGAGTGAGCACCAGCTAGATCAAAATTTAGGTGTGAATAGAAGATGAAGTGTCACCTTCAATAACACAATTGTTGGAAGGAGGAAAAGACTGGAAAACTTGAAATAACTAGTACTAAACCAATTCATGAAAAGGTGGAGGAAGGGAGATTTCAATAATCTAATACTTGCTAGTAATCTAATGTGAGAGTTGTATTAAGGCTCCACAAAAATAAGAAAATTATATTAAGAGTTCAAGTCTATATTAAAAAATACCCTTAGTGGGGTGAGATGTAGTAAACAAAAGTAAATTGACAAAAGTAGTTATTGTGTAGGTCATCTTCCAGATTCATCGCATTAGGTTTGTTTTGATCGACGTTTTGAACAAGCAACAGTGATTCATCTTCACGATGTGAAAGATGAACCAAATGAAAATAAAATAAAAATAGAAAAACAAATTACTGGTATATATGAACCTACTCAGATCCAAATGTACCATTATACAATAGATGAGAGATGTAATGAGTGTACTAAGATTTTCCAAAGATTATGTGTAAATATTGTGTTGTTAGTGTCAAGTACTACAAATTCAATAATGTTTCTCACTACACTAACTTGTTATACAAGAGAGACAACCTCTTTTTGACCATTTTGAGCTTGCAACTGAGGTGAATAAAGTATAATAATAGCTGTATTATTCCATTCGTTGTTTTAAACGTAAATATAGTTAAAATAACAATAAAATAATATTTTTATATGAAGTTGAGGGAAGGTAATATAAGTTCATGATAATATATTACTAATTGAATTAAAAATTACACTGCAAACAAAGTGGATACAAGAAACTATTATAATGAAAAATGTAATGATGCCTCCCCTCATATCTACCCACTTTCACTGGCTTACCTGGGGTAAACATGAGATTAGGGGATAATATGAAAAGATTCGGCCTCCTAAGTCACCTTAAGGGAGTGGAATCAATGGAAATAAACCACACAGACTTTCCATGTCAACAACAGAATTCTCAGGAGCCATCCAAGCCACTCAAGTAACCAGCCCCTCAGACCAACTAAACTTTTAGTGCTTAAAACCCGTGGCCACTCCCTTGATATGGACAAGGTTGTGTGTGCGAAGCTCCAGAAGCTCCCACAACAAGGGAAAGGGAGCTTGTTGGGACTGCCCCCTTCCCCCCCCCCCCCCCAAAGTGTTGTGTGTGCAACTCTAGGATTTATGCCACGTTTCAAGCCTATAATCCAGGTCACTACCTAGAAACCCCTATAGCTTTCAAAATCCGTAACTTACATGACAACAAGAGTTTCAAGCCAAAAATTGGCTCCAAGACTAGGCCTGACCATCCCTAACCACACCTAAAATACTTTCAAACACTTGGCATCAATGAAATCTAAAAGACATGAATACAGATAGAGCATAAATGATTGATAACTCACATGAGACCTAACAAGAAGGATCACCACCCTCTTCCCTTAAATTTGTTGACATCAATTAGGTCTTGCATCCATTATCCTTTCAGTTACAAGTGAATACATGAAATAACAATGACTATAACCAATCATATAACAATTCTTATAACCAACATTAAACTATGTAAATAACAATGAGATAAGAACTATTAAAGCCACATAATAATAATTACAAAAGCAAGAGAATTCAGATTTTATTAAACATAGGCAAGAGCTAACCAGGTTCAGGACTCCCATGTATAACCCGGTCATAGGCATGGCTGAACCAAATCTTTCCTTCAGCTAGTCACCCCCGTGTCATATACCAAGGATGAATTTTGCATAAAAAACCAAGGGAATTAATAGGTTAAACCACCTCCACCCTCACCCAAATCATGATCTCACCAAAACCAGCACTAAGATCACAAAACCAAACTGAGCTTGGAATTCCTTTGGAATCCATCACTATCCTTGACGAATTTTTCATCTTCTTGTCTCTCACGCTTTACCAAAATCCTCATCGGATCACTAGGCCCTCAACCGAGACTCCATACTCAGGCTTTACTGTGTATCCCACCAAAACCAGTCAAGGAATTCCTAGGCCTTTGGGAATTTTCCTCAGACCACCTCTGCCCTAGATTCTAAAATCATCGAGCAATTCCAAAGCTCAAAACCGAGAAACAATCCCATCACACCATGGCTATTTAGAAAAATGCAAGGCAAGGATGAAAACCACTGTCATAACCTAGCAAGAACATGCCATCGACATCCAGAGAACTAAATACCAACATGAAAATAAATGCATGTCAAAACCATCTCAGAAATCACACATACAATATGTGTCTTGGAAGTTTTCTTGTTTAAGTTGCTTGATCTTGCTCTTCCTTTCTCGCTCTTTGCTTTCCTTTCTTTTCCTTTTCCTTCTTTTGCTTGCTTTTCCCTTCCTTGCTCAAAAGCTAGAATGCTCCAAGAAAACTCTAAGTGTCCAAGAGTGTGAGAGAGAGAGAATAATGAGAGAGCTCCAAAACTGAATTGACAGAAGGTTACAAACTAGTCCTCAGAATCCTTTTTATTAATGAGGTCTCTATTTTCTTCATTTTCCATTATTTTCATTCAATTTACTCCTCACATGAAACTTGTGACCATTCACCTTCCTTTTCTCCTATCTTCCTTTATTTTTATAAATAAATGTGCCAAAATACCTCTTTTCATTTTTAATGCCTTAGCCATTACCTTTGCCAAGTCCCCTTAGCCATAAACACATATATTGATGCCCACTAGGATATCTTTTCCCAACATTCAACCTGGAATAAGTGTCCCTTAGCTGTGGTCTTATGTTTTGTTGGGTCCCTATAATACTAGTGATTACCCGATTAATATTGTAATTGCATCCCTTATTAATATTTTTGTGCCTTATTATCCCCATATTGTTATTACTGTGCCCCATAGAATCCCTCTATTTTTATTTTTGTAGCTTTATATTATTATTGTTAGGTCGGCTGGGTTATATAGTGACTCCTTAGACTCCTATATATAGAAAGGAGGTTTTGTCATTTGAATCATCCAAGAATTGTTCATTTATGTAATGTAATGGAGGTTTCCCCCTCAAAGAGATTGAATTCTAAGGCATTGATCTATCTTTTCTATCTTTTTCTTGAGCTGGTTTCATAACATTTGGTATCAGAGCTTTGGGTTCTAGGATTTCGCTGCTCCAAACAGGTCATCGTGACATTTTCTCTATAACTTTTTTCTGCAATGTTTTAGAAGATAAAAAAGGAACCCATTTGAGAATAAATCACGCTACATCTCGGGTCCAAATTTTAGAGCTTTGCGTGCTATATTTGCGGATATATGGTTTGAAGAAGATGGTCTTTTTTTGGACTCCTGAATTATATTCCAAATAGGTGACCTGGGGAAAATTGTCATAACTTTCTCTCTGAGCATCGGATTGAAATTTCGTAAGAAGGTATAGAAATAGGACAGACTCTAGTTTCTTGTATATATTTTGCTAATCTAAAGGTCGAAATAGTGACTCGTGGCACGTCGTACAAGTTTTCTCTACTAAACTAGTCTATAATCAGGTCACTGTGGGAGATTTTGCATAACTCGTCCTTGGAGAATCCAATTTGGATCAGACTAGTGTCATTGGAAAGAGGACATAGAGGGCTACTGCAAGTTGCAATTCTAGAACTGGATGATCCGAAAGTACAAAGATACATCAGAGGCAATATCAAGCTCCTACAAAGTGAAAAAAATTGTGTAGATTCTTTTAAATTTTTTCTTAAGATTGGTTTGAAAAATTATTTTGAAGGAATTCAGAGGGCATAGTAGAGCATCATTATCAATAAATGATGCCCCGAGTGAAGAAAATGAAAACACCTAGTAAGAAACCTGAAAGTTGTAGCATGACTCATGAAGAAGAGGAAGAAATGCTACATGATATATCAAAATTACAAGAACAAGTGCAACAAATGTCACGCTCACAAAAGCTAATAGAAGCTAAGATAAATGGCGTGGAATCTAAGATAAAGGGCATGGAAGATAATATGGATGAATTGAAGATAGATTTGAAGACATATTTGAAGAGAGACATGGCAGATTTGAAGACAGACTTGAAGACAGACATGGCAGATTTGAAGACAGATTTGACAAATTTTCTACAAGAAACACTTACTAATGGTGAAAAGGTTGTAAAGGAAACTCATGATGCGAACAAAAGAAATGTTAATCATGATTTCATATACTCTAATGTGGGATCGAAGACCCACCATATTCCAAAAATCGATATGAGGAAGTTCGATGGCAAGGATCTCGCAACATGGATATGACAGATGGAGCAATGTTCGATCTCAATAATGTGCAAAACACACAAAAGGTACATATGGAAACTTTATATTTGGAACCAAATCAGTTTGTATGGTATCAATGGCTTTGCTCTCGTAAACAATTTATCACTTGGGCAATTTTTACGGAAGAATTGATAGCATATTATGAGGATACAAAAAGAAACACTTTTTTTAGCCAATTGATAAGTCTCAAACAAAAGGGTTCAATAAATGGAGCACATTGAGGAGTTCCAAAAATTGAACATAAGGGTAAAAGATATTCCAGAGGAGCATAGGATTGATGTGTTCATAGGGTCTTTAAAGGATAATATCCAACATGATGTTCGCCTTTGGGAACCTGATTCGTTAGAGAAGGCATTCAGGTTAGCAAGAAAAATGGAAAGCAAAATTATGGCAACCAGGAAGCATACCACTCACAACTATAAAGACGGAAGTGTTGTTGCCCCTAGTCTTCCACAACCTATAAGCTTGACAC
>APFE030096515.1:1452-46926 GCA_000404065.3 Pinus taeda
GAACTCAAGACTTTGGAATCAAGTATACATAGGTGGACGACTTCAGCTTGATTGGATACTCTGATTCAGACTTTGATGGAGACAAATAAATTGGGTTATCTACTTCAGGATATGCTATGAGTCTTGGATCAAGAGCTATCTCCTAGAGATCATGCAAACAATCAGTTCCAGCAGATTCCATAATAGAAGCAGAATACGTGGTAGTAGCTGAAGCAACAAAAGAAATTGTGTGGCTCAGGAAAATTCTTGAAGATTTGCAGGTAAAACAAGTACAATCAACTCCACTCATGATTCAAAATACCTCTGTAATAAAGTTGGCCAACAACCCAAAGTTCCATGATCGAACGAAGCACATCAATACTAAATATCATCTGATTCGACATCATGTTGAGGCCAAAACAATCCATCTCCGTCATTGTTCCACAAATGAGCAAATTGTAGACATCTTCACCAAAGCGCTTGGAAGAGAAAAGCTTAAACGATTCAGAAGGATGCTTGGACACACCAACATCCCTTCAGATTAAGGGGGGGAATGTTGACACCTAATCCTCATGATTGGGTGAATATAATGTAAATAGATAAATAAGTAATATGAACAGTCATCGGGAGATGAACTGAACATCCTTCTTAGCTTGCTTGAGGGATATTTGTCTGTATGGTTGTAGCCATAAAAATACCCAATTTCCCACATCAAAACTTCTTTCACTATGATGCTAATATGCATGTTGTATCATTTGATTATATCTCGGAGTCAAGTTATCCTTTAAGAGTTGTAGAACTATTGTTGATGCTCAATGTGCTATTCCACTTCTTGAACCTTATAATTGTCTCTTAAAGACGATGTGATGGACGGTTGATGTTATCCATAAAGTGCCATAAATGAGGTCATTTTTGTTGCGGTATGGAAAGAAGTGTTATACCACCATTCTACCAGAGGTAACCAATTGACCCTTTGTGTTTGTTTATCAGATACAAAGCAACGAAGATATCCTCCCAAACATTTGTTCACTATCTTAGTTTTCCCATTAGATTGAGGATGATAAGATGAGTTATGAGCTAATTGCGTACCAAGATAAGAAATAATTATGTCCAAAAATTTCTAGTGAAAATGGGATCTTTGTCACTTACAATAATATTTGGGTTTCCATGTAGGTTTTGAATAGTTTCCATAAATGTCGTAGTGAATGTACTGGCTTTGAAAAAATGATATAGTGCATAAAAGTGTGAATACTTGGTAATTCTATCAACTACTATTGTAACCACCCCTCCCATATTTACCCAGTTTCACTGGCCTACCAGGATAAACATGAGTTGAGGGCTACTATGACATGAATCAACCTCCTAAGTATAGTTAAGGAAGTGGAATCGACAAACCGAAACTTTACTAAACTTCATTAGGAGCTACAAGACCCACAAGAGCTAAACAATCACTCTATGTGCCCAAATCGTCAATTAACTTGCCTTTTTAGTGAACTGGACTCCCAGACACTTGCATAACAAGGAAATCCAATAGTTGTGACCTTCGAGTCACTGGATAACCCTGCCTCCTAGCGATTGCAGTCTATAATTCCCAGTTATGTGCATGCGACCCCAGAATCTGACCCACTTTTCAAGGGCTAGCATCTATACATTTTCCCAAAACTTGATAGAACTACCAGAATGAGGAATGACACAAGGACAAAGCCATTAATGAAAAACTTAGTTAAGAAATTAACCTAAACAGACCTAACCATGACAGACATTTCATCAAACACATTGTGAACATGTAATTTACAGGTCATAAATTCATATCTAAACATAGGGGTCTCATACTTATCTAAAAATCATCAAGAAGGTTTAATGCTCTCTCATAATCACTGCAAAAACATCTATAGGCCATGCTTTCAATAACCATTCATTTACCAATCAAAACATGATAAGATCCATAACTAAGATCTGCCATGAAACCATGCTTATAACTAGCATATAACCAGAATAATAAAAATGATATAACAACCATAGAATCCACATAATAACAAGTATAAATACTCATGAAATACAAGAGGAAAGTATCTCTTATTAACATATGCAAAAGCCAATCAATTCAAGGACTTCCATGTACCACCCGACCATATATTGGGCTGAACCAAATCTTTCTTTCAGCCAATCACCCTTGTTCCATATTCCAAGCATGAATGTGGGACTCACAAAAAAACAACCAAGGCTTCCTTGGGCTTTACTGCAATCCCGCCAAAACTGGTCAAGGGACTCCTAGGCATGAACGGAGCACCTACACAACCAGGATTTACTGCAATCCTGCCATTACCAGTTAAGGGATTCCTAGGTCCAAACCAGGATATACACTACCAAGCTTTACCACAATCCCGCCAAAATTTTCAAGTGATCACTAAGCCCTAAACAAGCTTGGATGGCTCTGGATTTATTCACCAATGCATTGAGGAATTTTCCCATCTCCACCCTCAGACTTCACCACAATCCCAACATTATCGATCAAGGGGTTCTTAGGCCCTTGGGAATTTTCCTGAGACCATCTCACTCGATTTCAAAACCATCCGGAAATCCAAAGCTAAACCAAATGAAATAACCCCATCACACCATGGCTATTAGGAAATGGAAAGGAAAAGTTGAAACTTTTATCACACCTGGAAAATCCCATTCCAATGAAAACAAGAGAAACAAATACACACATGAATGTACCATACATGCTAAAACTAGTAAGGAAATCATACATGCAACTTGATACCTGCAAGTAATTTCATTGTAGCTGCTTGATCCAACTTTTCCTTGCTTGGTCCTTGCTTTACTTTTCTTTCAGGTCCTTCTTTTGCCTTCCTTTCTCTAATGCTAGAGTGCTCCAAGAATTCTCTAAGTGGCAAGAGAATGAGAGAGATGTGGAGGTAATTTAATTGCTTAAATTCCTTAACATAAATTATCAACCCGGGGGTCCATGGACTTGCGAGGCATGCATGCACCATATGTGCTAGATATTGGTTTCCAATTTCGAAAGAGAAATATTAATCTATTAAATGAAAAATGACAATTGACATAGAAATAAATATATTCTAAAAAGCAATAAATCACACCACACACTTCCGAAAGTCAAAATCATTTGCGATAATTGAAAGCACACATTTTCATAAATGAAATAACTAATCTAAGCACTCTTGCATGAAATTGAAATTATTAATCTAAGCACACTTTGCAAAAATCAAAGGAACATGATAAATTCACAAATTACATAAAAAGGATCTACAATTATTAATTCAAAATCTATACTACAAACTTACTATTAACTTGTCTTATTTCATGCTCATGTTACACCTACTTCCATGATTCCAAACCTCTCCAATATTACAAGTTTCACATTACAAATTCTTCCTCTACTCCCACCCTCTATGAAAGGAGAATACTCTATTATTTATACAAAAATTAAAGCAACTACCTCATTAATGGAGATCCACCATTCTCTTCTTATATCCCTAAAAATCTCAACCAATTATACACATATCCTTTTATCCATGATTTTCTCCTATGATATATGTTTGACTCTTGTCCCAAATCTCCTTACAATCTTGAAGAGAATTCGAAATTGATCATTGGAGGCCACATAAGAGTGTCTTGGAAGCTTCCAAATCACCTACACATGTCACCTAACTCATTACTCCTTTAGGTATAAGTAAATACATGTTATTTTTCTAACTTTTAATCATAAATTCACTCTAAATACTTGAAACCAATAAATTTGGAAAATACAAAATATGAACCCATATGGTAATGAAAGTGTAGGGTTATGTAATGACAAGGTGATTAAATGAGGCAATAAAATTGAGAATGAAGGTGAAAGTGTAAGACATTTTGAAGACATCTTGGAGACCCAACATACCCCCCAACTGAAGTTATTGCATATCCTCATGCAATCTATTGCATTGATTATGATTTGATCTTTTGAATTTTTTTGCTTCTATATGAACTTTGGATGATGTTGATTCTTCTTTCTACTTTTCAGAATCATATGATAATATTTGTTCCTTTTTGCAAAGTGTTCTTTTGAGAAACATTTGATTGCAACATATTACTTTGGTTGGTTCTTGTGTGGAAACCAAAATTCATTAGTATTGGTTCTTGTGTAACAATACTTTTCTTATTTTTGTGTTGCATAAAAAAACTTTGAAATCATTTAATCAGCCATCTATTGTGCTCATTCTTCTATCATTATTTGCAAAACATATAACTTTTTGAATCATAATGCAATAGTAGTTGTTTGGAAAAGTATGTTGGTTAGGATGATGTGTGACATAAACGGTGATAAAATATGAATGTGATATGAGGTATGAACACGAACTAGTATCCCCATCCCAACTAAAGGTATTTTAAGATTTTATGAAATGAGAAGGGAATATGGTGAAACATTTTCCAAAAATTATAATTTAATTATTAAAGGAATTATATGATTAAAACCTAGAAAAGAATATATCTTTACTTACCCATGAAGTGGACAAGCTGTGCATATGTAGAAAAGTTGTGGCTACTGCTGGATCATGGAATAGAATGTAGAATCATATGCTTCTTGGTTTCATAAATGGTGGATGAGGTCGTTAAAGTGGATTCTTTATTTATACTACCAAATCTATTGTATCTGCTACAAAATGTTGAAGTGATGTAGTCTTCACCTACTACAAACTTGATGGTACGTTTCTATTCATGCGAATAAATGTGTTGTTGTCGAGCATGAAGAGAATTCATTGGATTATTGACCGTTGATGGATGTCATTAACCAATGCAAGGAAAAATAACCATTAATGTCAATGAGTGCCAAGGTACCTAAGTAAATCTTGTGAAGTATGAATATATGAGTTGATGTCGAGCCACTTGCAAGATCCAACGATCAAGGGACATTGATGTATTACCATGATTTTCAGCAAGAAAACTTGTCATCAATGCATACAAGCCTCAAGGTACTAATAAGGACTCTAGCCTTGAACCTAGATAATGTGATGATGTCAATAGGCCAAGACTTGTTAGAAGGGAGGCCTTAATGAATCCTCCATCATTTAATGCGAGCAAAAAAAAAAAATTTGAGGGACTATGGATGAAATTTTTTGCAATGGATCAAGGTTTATTTGATAAAATGAAAAGGGAAATGGATGAATCAACTTTGTAGGGGAGTCGAATGGTTTTATTTCTAGGTTATAGGTTAATGAAATTGAGCCAGGAAGGTAGAATGACTATGAAGAAAAATGAGATGAAGATTTTATTGACTGAATGAGTAGGAATGCGATGGTAAAATTGGTTTATGAGAGGCTTTCTAATGATGTGATGGAAGTGATTTGACATTCTTTATCCAAAATCATGTGCTCATGCTTGGATATCTCATCTTTGATGTTACTCTGATCATATTCTTTTTTAAAGAAATGTGGTTTTTGAGAGAATGTTTTGCTTGTGGTCATTTGTTTTATCTTCCTGGACCTGCAAAATCTTAGTACTTTTTTCTGCAACAAAATGTAAGACTATCAAAAGAGAGAGGTGATCAATCTCTCTATTTATGACATTTACAGAAAAAAAAAAAAAAAAAAAATTGAGAATTGGTACTAATAAAAAAAACTCACGAAAGACAATCAAATTAATTTTTACCTGTTTCGAAACTAGTGCCTTCGTTTATCTGTCATGTCTTGTTAGAAATTTATTCATTCTTTTACTGTTTCAAATTCTGATGAAAGCTTTCTCATTGTGTATATCTCATCGATATCTTTTCGTCAACGTTTGAATTGTCGAAAACCGATGTCGTATGAAAAAGTTACGCTTATTTGAAATTTCGTGAAACATTGAAAATAGTCACATGTAAATGTGACATGGCAAACTGATGTTGATGTGAAAGATGAAGTGGACAAATGATATGGCATTTTTATCATGAATTTCTTATTATAATGCATTATTGTCAAATACATTGAGTTAAATACAAAGTTGCAGAATTGTTTTTCAGCTATAGAATGTGCACAGTTTTGTAGCTAAAATATTGAACAAACAATTAAGTACACATAGCTATGCATTTTGTTATGAACAAATAATCAATACAATCTTCAAATCAAATAGTACCTCTTCCAGAAAACTAGAAAATACCCTACTAGCTTTATTATTACTAAACAATAAAAAATAAATTTAAATGCAAGGAATTTTCGATTTGCTTATTTACCTGTAAAACGTTCGATGGTTGAATAATAGTAGGGAGATTTGTTTGTTATTCCATTGCTTTATGTATAGTTTCTCTATCAGTTACACTTCTCATGACTCTTTGTTCCAGAAGCATCGGTTCGTCGCACACCTCCAATCAAAGTTAACGCAATTGCAAGCTTTGTTGAGAATGGCTTGAACTCCACGGCTTCGCTTCTTTGATTAATTCCACAACGAAAGAAAATAATTGGTGGGTTAGATCCTGGGATTTTATCTTAGCGTAGGAAAAGCTTATTGTATTTCCATAATAACCCTTTGGAAGAGGCGGTTGGAATCATGAACAAGCGTTTAAAGAAAACAACAATCTCAAATTTTGGTCAACAGGGAGATTCAAAGCCTTTGTTCTACAGGCATGTCGATAACGCTTTGAATGTGGCTACCTTCCACATGTCATAGAGTGGTCATAGGCTTGCAGATCTCACTATGAACCAACTCAAGAGCGCAAGATGGGAATCACTAAATATGAGCTGATCAATACTAAACATGTTTTCTATTCTAAAGAAAATGCATCACACAAAAGGGCGTAAACATTACAATATTCACGGCATGGCCTCAATGTCTCTTGTCTGAATAAAAGTCTCTCAATATCCTACAAATACAAAATCACAGGACTAGTCTTTGAGAATAAACAAATACCTTATAGAGCGATCACATAAGTAATTCGTCATCAAATGATCAATAATTTTCAATTTTTAATGAATCTTGATTTGTGGTGTTCATCACAGATGATAGTCACGTATTATCTTTGAGAGAAAGGAGACGATGTTGTCTACCGAGGAAGACACCTATGATGGCTCGAACTCCAAGGGTTTCCTATGTATGGAGTCCCCAACTACACTAAGGATGACCTTCACATTTGTGGCCTTTATCGCCTACATGTCTTGGGGGTAAGATTGTCGGTGTCCCAGTAGATGCTAAGGTTTCTGTTTGTGGGAACAAGGGATTTGGAATCCGTGATGTAATCGACGACAAAAAATGAAATGAAACTCCATAGCAGAATTTATGGGCACATCTGAAAATGTCACACTTTTTAACAGCATCTGAACATCATCAATAGGAGGGGAATGGTAAGGAGTGAATGTCAAACTCAGTCCTATTTCTCTGTTGTACTCAAAAAATTTACTGAGGGGAAATGCTCAAACTCATCAAATAAAAATGAAAACAAATCTAAATCATTATTAGAGCATGTCCTGAAGCGGTGTAATTCCTAAGAGGAACATAATCATACCATCCTTCCTCCTATAAAAAAAATATATATCAAATTCAAGAATTCATTTGAATTGTGTCCATCAAATGCAAATGAAAGTGAAAAATTACAATTTATATTTAAATGAAAATCAAGCAAAGATTGGCACTTATTTCATCACGTTCAGGTTCAAAGGTCTACGTGGTAACACAAATTTGACCTTTTATGAGGCATTTCACTGGTGCTACTTCCAAGCCCTTCGAAGTTGTTGCGAGCGTATCTAATCCACTGAGTCTTGAAAATGAGCCAATGTAATTGTTGAACAAATGGTCATTCGCACAGACTTTCACAAAATAGACAAGATCATTTTCCCAAGCGAGGTACTAAGTCATCAATCACTTGAATATTTTCTTGGATTTGATCTTTTGGTAATCATGACAGACTTTGCTTATGCATTTGGTCTCGATGTTTGCATTCGATTCTCTTTCTCCTTCATTTTCCATGGCATGTATAACCAATAATAATGAAGCATAATCATTTATATGATTGAACATTAAAAGGTGATAAAATAAATGGAAAACACAACCACTTTGATTCGAACAAATAAGATAAATTGGTGAATGGAAAATTTGGTGGCGTGATTTGTGCTAGGAACCATGTTGAGTATTAATTACACTCACTACATACAATTCTTCCTCCTCATGTAGTTTTCCAAATACTTTCCTTAACATGACTTTCAATTAGCCATTCGGTTTTTCTCTCTAGTGGCAGACTCAGTTTCATAATTGATAGAAGCACAGGTTCATGCGTTTCACATGAGCATCCATCATATTAAGTGTATATAATCACATAACCTAAATATTTGCAGTGAATCCATACTCCTAATGCTAACAAAGAAACACTTTGTTACTTTGAAGCTATGTATTAATGTGATTTCTTACGAAATCATTGAGACAGATTCTTACTCTCGTTGTTACTCCCCTCCTAATTATTTCATGAAAACTTCAATGACCACCCATAGCATTGGTCCCTTACATCTATTACTCTCTACAGATGCATCTATGGACAACAAATCCCGCCTGAGCTCTTTTAATGGGAGTTGATGCATAGATTTATTCTACTAGAATATGGATGATATCATCCATTGGCACTACCCCCATAGGCTCCCCATCTATTCCCATACGAACCACCATTTCCGTAAGCACTGTCAACACGTGATGAGTCAAAGTTGATGTCATAACCATCACCTCTGCCTCCATAACTACCAATCATCCCACTTCCATAGCCACCAAACCAATCGTTGTAAGGTCCAAAACAACCTACATAGCCACGGGATGGCTTTCTTCATTAAAACTGGCAGATCGTATGTTTTTAAAAGAAAGGTAGAAACATTTTGGTGGTCAAATAAGAATATAAAAAAAAAAATGGAGAAGCATAAAACTCTAGAACTAGTGGTTTTATGGGCAAAGGGCTTTGCTTGAATCGTTTTTGTAGGGGTCTCTTCTATTAGATGTTGGGCACTACCAACGCTTTCAAATCCTATTTCTTTGATGCCCAACCTTTCAAAGTTTGGGTTAGGCTATATTTCCTCGACTAAGTGCTTCTCATACAGTCTTTTCTTAATGAAACTGATTTGTTAGAAGTATCCTTGATCTCATTTTTCTTTGATTGAGCACAAATCGAGAGAGAGATAAAGAGATCAACTAGGTATGGAAGACAGAGATGAGGATAGTTTTCTTACCAGATCCAGATCCATCCCAGACGATGAATATATTTCGAGCAAGCAAGAATTTGAAGGTTAGACTATAAATCCTTTGGAATCTGGCAAAGATCAATGAGCAAGCACCAAGTAGTATACATTTTAAAATGGGGATGAATAAAAAGTAGTAGTAGTAGGGTAGTAACTAACCAAGAGGAGGGGTTGGGCATCCAAAACTGCCAGAAAATCAAGTAGAATCTCAGAAAATAAAGACTGCTAGAAATTCAAGCAGAATTTTGGCTAGTTTCTATATCGGATTTTGGTCATTGAGATTGTAGCGGGAAAAAGCCCTCTCATTAGTGGCTTAATATAGCGAAATCGGTGAAATCAATAGCGGATATCTTGGATCGATTTCTAAAACTTGATATCAGGGAGCGATTTCTAAAACTTGATATCAAGGAGCGATTTCTGAAACTTGATATCAACTCCAAGTTTCATGGAATTTGAGGTTTTTTTTTTTTAGAACTCTTCCAATAGCTAGGATCTTGAATTCAATCCCATGAAAGCATTATTCCCTGCAATTATTAGAAAATGTGGTGGCTCATACAACACACCGAAAACTAAAAAACAAATTGAAAACTTGAAAAAAAAACTTGTCAACGTTGATTTTTATTTTGTCAAAATCTAATTGTTATTTTTATTCTGTCCTAAAATAAATTTATTTTTATTTTTATTTTTTAATTTAGACATATATACAAAATTTAGTAAACCAATTAGAATTCTATGGCGCAAAAATGATTTCTAGAAAATGAAATTGCATTGTGCAAAAATGAAAACTAAAATTATATGAAAAATGAAATTAAGAAAAATAAAATGAAAAACTTGAAGCGAATCAGAAATAAAAATTCAAAATCAAAGCTTTATCCCTATGTGTGCCTCCCCAACAAAGGCGCCAAAATGTAGAGGTAATTTAATTGCTTAAGTTCCTTAACATAAATTATCAACCCGGGGGTCCATGGACTTGCGAATCACACGTGCACCATACGTGCTAGAGATTGGTTTCCAATTTCGAAAGAGAAATATTAATCTATTAAATGAAAAATGGCAATCAACATAGAATAAATCTATTCTAGAAAGCAATAAATCACACCACACACTTCCATAAGTATAAATCATTTGCGAGAATTGAAAGCACGCATTTTCATAAATGAAATAATTAATCTAAGCAATCTTGCATGAAATTGAAATTATTAATCTAAGCACACTTTGCAAAAATCACAGGAACATGATAAATTCACAAATTACGTAAAAGGATCTACAATTATCAATTCAAAATCTATACTACAAACTTACTATTAACTTGTCTTATTACATCCTCATGTTACATCTGCTTCCATGATTCCAAACCTCTCCAATATTACAAGTTTCACATTACAAATTCTTCCTCTACTACCACCCCCCTATGGAAGGAGAATGCTCTATTATTTATGCAAAAATTAAAGCAACTACCTCATTAATGGAGATCCACAATTCTCTCCTTAGATCCCTAAAAATCTCAACCAATTATACACATATCCTTTTATCCATGATTTTCTCCTATGAGATATGTTTGACTCCTATCCCAAATCTCCTTCCAAACTTGAAGAGAATTCGAAATTGACCCTTGGAGGCCACATAAGAGTGTCTTGGAAGCTTTCAAATCACATACACATGTCACCAAACTCATTCCTCCTTTAGGTATAAGTAAATACATGTTATTTTTCTAACTTTTAATCATAAATTCACTCTAAATACTTGAAACTAATAACTTTTGAAAATACAAAATATGAACCCATATGGTAATGAAATTGTAGGGTTATGTAATCACAAGGTGATGAAATGAGGCAATAAAAGTGAGAATGAAGGTGAAAGTGTGTGAAATTTTGAAGACATCTTGGAGACCCAACAAGAGAATAGAGAGAGAGCTTCAACCCAACATTGTCAAGAGGTTGTGAACTGATCCTCATAAGCATTTTTATTATTGAGGCATCTATTTTCTTCATTTTCCTCTATTTTCCTTAAAATTTCCTCTTCATATGTAACATGTGACCTTTCACCTTCCTTTCCTCCTATTTTCCATTATTTTCATAAATAAAATGTCAATTAATGCCTCTTTTCCTTTTCAGAGCCTTTTCCATTGCCTTTGTCAATTTCCTTATCCATAATAAACCAAATGAACACACACTAATATGTTTTTCCCAACATTCAGCAAGTTGGAATACGTGTCCCATGACATTGGTCTTATTTTTCCTTTATTAACTTTATTACAAGAAGTTTTAACTCGGGGTTGTTACATACACCTCCCCCTTAGGGGAACACCATCTGTGTTGTTCTATGACACCTACCATAAACAAGACCATTGAAAACCAAAACATACTTCCCATGGAGCTTTATAACTTAGCTCGATGCAGTGTTTATAATAAACCTGCTGAAAATCAAAACCAACATGACAACCATATTGCTTATTGGAGATTTATAACACAACTCATTCTAATATTTACAATAACAACCATAGATAAATATATACATATACCAAAACTCGTTTATCTCAACTGGAAAATAATGAAGGATACATAGCCCACATTTGATTATCCTTATCCCATGTAGATTCATTGGGTCCAAAGTGCGTCCACTACACTTTAACTTGATCGGTTTCTCAGTTCCATAACATGAGTTGTTTCCATTGCAAAATGCACTGAGGTTCTGGATGGAATTCTCCTTATGGCTCCACCTGCAATATAGACCAATAAATCACATGATCAACATCTTTCACATATCTTTTAAACAATGAAACATGGAAAACATCATGGACTTTCATTGTCGGAGGTAGTACAAGTTTGTAGGCCCTTCAAGGATATCGAAAGGCCCGCAATACTGAGGTGCTAACTTTGTACATGACCCAATTCTCAAGGATCTCTTCTTAGGATTGATGCGCAAGTACACATATATTTCAACCTAAAACTCCTTAAACTCCCTGTGTTGATCTACATAAATATTTTTTCTATCGTGTGTTGCCTTTAGATTCTTCTTGATAACCTGCATTTCTTGTTCCATCTCTGTCAACATATCTGGTCCTATCAGAACCTTGATCACTGGATCACTCCAATTCATGGGAGTATTGCAACTTCACCCATAAAGTGCCTCAAATAGACTCATCCTTGGTGACTCTTGATACCCATCATTGTAAGCAAACTCAACAAATGGAAGATACTCCTCCCACCTCCTCTGCTAGTGCATAACATACATTCTCAACATGTCCTATAGAATCTTCTTGACCCTCTCTGTCTGCCCATTTTTCTATGGATGATAAGATATACTTAAGGCCAAATTTGTACCCAAACCTACAAATAACTCCTTCCAAAACCTGGAAGTGAACATTATGCAAACTCATTATCTCTCTGATGAAGACCTTTTCTACCTCACTAGTTTAATAAGTAGACTCAACAACTATGAAGTGAGCTACCTTAGTCAACCTATCAACTAAAACCATGATGGAATCATGTGTCTAGATGTCCTCAACAAACCTATAATGAATTCCATGGAAATGACTTCCCATTTCCACTCTGGCATCGAAATTGGATGTAGTAGACCACCTAGATGCTTACGCTTTGCCTTTACCTATTGACAATCCAAACACCTTGCAATGAACTTAGCTACCTATTTCTTCGTATTTGGCCAGTGGTAGAACTTCTTAACCAATGATAATGTCTTTTTCTATCCCAGATGTACTGAATATGGCTTAACATGAAATTCCCTCAAGATAAGCTTCTTGAGTTAATTATTGTACGACACATAGATCATGTCCCTAAATCTGACCAAACCATTTGTCATGAGATGATAGTCCACATCATGTTCACTTGTACCCTGTTGTTGTAACCTATGCCTAAGCTCCATGTACTTGTCATCCTATTATCCTGCCTCTAAGATCTGATCCTATAAATTTTTCCCATATGATCTCATAGTTGCTATATGATTTACCTATACTCTTTTGATAATAGCATATGAAACCCTATTATCCTTCCCCTTAATGTACCTGATCTCAAATTCAAACTAACGAAATGTGGCCAACCACCTAGTTTTCCTGGCATTCAAATTTGATTTGTCGAAAAAGTACCTCAACCCACCATGATCACTCATTAGAATGAACCTCCTGCTAAGAAGATAGTGCCTCCACATCTTCAATGCATGAATGATCACTACCAACTCAAGATCATGTATCACATAGTTCTTCTCAGTCTCATTTAGTTTCTTTGATTCATATTATACCACCTATCCCTCCTGCATCAAGACTCCACTAAGTCCTCCCTTGCAAGCATCTGTACACACCACTAACTCTTCATACGGATCTGTGATCTTGAGAACTAGATCATTTGTCAACAACTGCTTCAACTTCTCAAAACTAGTTATACATTCCTCTATTCATTCAATTTCCTTCCTTTCCTCTACAATGACGTTAGTTGAAGTAATCCGTGAGAAGTTCTAGATGAAATTTCTGTAGTAACCTGCTAATCCCATAAATGATCTGACCTCATCCACATTCCTAGGAGCTTCCCATTCCATGATAGTTTTAATCTTTTATGGATTCACTATTATGCATTCCTTGGAAACAACATGTCCCAAGTAATGTACCTCTTTCTAAAACAAACTACATTTACTAAGCTTGGCATACAATTTATGCTCTATTTGCAATATCAATATTGTTATTAAGTGTTCGAAATTCTCTTTCTCATTCTTAGAATATATCAATATATCGTTAATGAATACAATCAAAAACTTGTACAGATAAGGATGCAACACACTATTCATCAAACACAGGAAAGTAGTTGGAGCATTGGCTAAACCAAAAAGAATCACAACAAACTCATAATTCCCATACCTAGTTCGGAAAGCAGTCTTGTAGATGTCCTCTTCTTTGATGCGTACTTGATGATATCTCTATCTTAAGTCAATATTCAAGAACACTAATTCTCCCTTCAATTGATCAAACAAGTCATAAATCCTCAGCAACAGATACCTATTCTTGATGGCTAGCTTGTTCAACTGCCTATAATCAATGCACAACATGAGAGTACCATCCTTCTTCTTCACAAACGATACCGATGCACCCTAAGGTGACACACTTAGCCTAATGTATCCCTTGTAAAGAATTTCCTTCAACTACAACTTCAATTCCACTAATTCTAGTGTGCTCATCATGTAGGATGCCTTTGATGTTGGTGCTTCCCATGGTACCAACTCAATAGAAAATTCCACTTCCCTGTGAGGTGACAAATCTAAAATCACTACGAGAAATACATCTTGAAACTTCTACAAGACCAGGTACCTCTTCAAGACTTTCACATCATTAACATCCTTACCTTTATCACTAGAAATATGCACTGCAAATAACACACATTCTTTCATGTGACTACACTTTTCCTACATAGTTGTAACCATCCAAACTGATGTAGCATTCTTCTTGCCCTGCAAGATTCTCTATTCTTTATTTTCATCCAAGCACTCAATAGCCTTCTCATAACAATCCACCTTAGTCTTGTGAAGATACAACCAATCCATACCTAGAAGCATAGTATATGATCCCAATGGAAGTACATTCAGATGAGCTGATGTAGGCATACCATTCAACTCAAATGCAGAAGCTCTCACCTAGTGATGAACTCTTTTCTTAGTACCTATAGCCAAATACACTAATTAAGACTCTGCATGCACTTCTTTTGTCAAACCACATTTATCCACCAAGTCAAGGTTAACATAATTATAATTAGATCCAGGGTCAATCAAATAGAAACAACTTGATCACAAAGCTTAATGTCCATCTTGATAATAGATGTCTGGTGATATTCTAGCCTGTTATCCAATGTTGCATAGATCCAAGGAATTCTCTGTCCAACATCCCCATCTTTCTGTGCCTCCTTAGCATTGTAGATCTAAGACCTACCACCCTGATACGATGGACAATAATTCTTGAGATGCTCCTTGCCATATATTTAACACTAAAATTGTATCCTACCACCACCTCTTTTATGATACGACCCATGTCCCTTCTCAACTGCATTAAAGATCTTGTAAGGAACAACATTCTCTTTCTCTCCTACATCCCGAGGTCTTGTTCGCTTTGGTGGTCATTTACCTTTATTCTTGTCATTCCCTTTCCAACCTTTCTTAAACTCGGTCTTACGCTTTGATTGCTCACAACAGTGATTTAACTTCCCAGATACTTCTTCCAGCAACTGAGACTCATCATACACAACCTGATACTTCAATGCTAATGGAAATCCACTAACAAATATCTGAACCTTGGCCTTCTCATCCATAGGATATGGTACATACCTCAATAACTCCAAGAACTTAGTGGTGTACTCTTCATCTGTCATCGATCCCATATTTAGCTCATAGAACTCCTTATATTTACTGTCATCGTACTTCTATGACAAGTACTTCTTCCTTAAAAGTCTCTTAAATTCATGCCAACTCAAATCCTTTGTCCTCATGTCTTTGACCCACTTCACATCTTCCCACCAAATTTTTGTTTTCCCTTTAAGACTGAAAATAATTATTCTAGCCTTCATGTTCTCTATTTAATCATGCATCTTAATAATTTCTTCATTCCAAGCAACCATGCCTCTTTATCTTCTAGTTTCTTCAACTGTCCATCAAATGTAGGTGGCTTGGCTTTCTTGAACTCGTCTAGAAAATACCCCCTGTCACTTCTCCTGTAATCATGATAGTGATGATGACCATGATACTCGCTTGAACGAGAACTAGAATAAAACCCATGTCCATTGCATCTCCTATCAAGGGTATCCAAGAACCTTCCATCTCTAACCATGTCATCTCTATCCGACCTGTGCCCACCATGAGACCTGCTACCATATGCTCCATTAGTCCTTTCCTCTTGTCCATAATTGATTTTTAGTTGTCCATGTCTCTACAAATATGAAGAGTTTTGAAGGATGACTAAATTGACCTCTACTTTCTTCTCCTGTTCCCTAGAATTTCTCTCTTATGATTGAATGATCCTATCATTATTTGCTTTACAACTTCTTATCTTTGCCTTCAAACTTCTCAAAGTGTCTACTATGGCCAGAGAGTATTCATCTCTTGGATGCTCATCTAATCTGTAAGGGGAGTCTCGTGAACTATAATCCATCATTTTTCTAGTCATATTTTATCTTATTCTTACTACAAGTATATCATGTCAGCTAAACCAAAATATAAACATACTCAGCATACCTCACTAAAGTTCAAGGGAGGCTATCTCATTTACAAAACCAATCCATATTAGCATGATACATGTATAATATAATCACATCAATATACCGACATCATGCATGACAATACCAAATTCATACCATGACCTCATGCATGAAAACCATGACCATGGAAATGCATGCATAATAACCATATGGACAACTAACATGCATGCGTGATAAATACATTCCGCCCATCCAGACGAAGCATTGAACCATGATTTGATACCAATTTGTAACCACACCTCCCATATTTACCCACTTTCATCATCCTACCAGGGTAAACATGAGTTGAGGCTACTATGACATGACTTAACCTCCTAAGTACAGTTAAGGAAGTGGAATCGACAAATCAAAACATTACTAACCTTCCTTAGGAGCTATAGGACCCACAAGAGCTAAACAACCACTCCAGGTACCCAAACCATGAACTAAATTGCCTTTTTAGTGATCTGGACTCCTAGTCGCTTGCATAACAATGAAAGCTAGCAGTTGTGACCCTCCAATCACATGGATAACCCTACCTCCTAGTAACTATAGTCTAGAATTCCAAGTTTTGTGCATGTGACCCCTAAATCGGAGCCACTTTTTCAGGGCTAACATCCAGACCTCTACCCAGAACTTTCTAGAATGATGAATGACACACGGGAAAATCCATTAATGTAAACTTAGTTAAAAGCTTGATCTAATGAGGCCTAATCATGACAAACATTTCCTCAAACACATTGTGAACATGTAATCTACAAGTCATAGATGCATATCTAAACATCGGGGTCTCATACTTATCTGAAAATCATAAAGAAGGTCTAATGTCCTCTCATAATCATTACAAAAACATCTATTAGTTCATGCATTCAATAAAAATTCATTTACCAATCAAAACATGATAAGAACCGTAACTAAGATCTTCCATGAAACCATGCTTATAACCAACATATATCCAGAATAATAACAATGATTAAACAATCATCAACGCCACATAATAACAAGTATAAATACTCATGAAATACAAGAGGAAAGTAGTTGTTATTAACATATGCAAAATCCAACCAAGTTAGGGACTTCCATGTACCACCCGACCATAGATTGGGTTGAACCAAATCTTTCTTTCATCCAATCACCCCCGTGCCATATTCCAAGCATGAATGTAGGACTGACAACAAAACTACTAGGTCTTCCTTAGGCTTTAATGCAATCCTGCCAAAACCAGTCAAGGCACTCCTAGGCCCAAGAAAGAACCTACACAACCAAGCTTTACCGCAATCCTACCATTACTAGTGAAGATATTCCCATGCCCAAACTAGAACATACACTATGAGGTTTTACCACAATCCCGCCAAAACTGATTAAGGGATCACTAGGACTTAAACAAGATTGGATTCCTTCAAATATTTTCACCAATGCCTTGAGGAATTTTCTCATCTACACCCTTAGGTTTTACCACAATCCTACCATTACCAGTTAATGGATTCCTAGGCCCTTGGGAATTTTACTAAGACCAACTCACCCAATTCCAAAACCATCTGACAATCCAAAGTTAAACCAAATGAAAGAACCCCATCACACCATGGCTATCTGGAAATGGAAAGGAAAAGTTGAAATCGCTTTCACGCTTAGAAAAAACCATGCCAACAATAGCAAGAGAACCAAATATATACATGCATGTACCATGCATGCTGAAAATAGCAAATAAATCATACATGCAACTTGATACCTACAAGTATTTCCATTGTAGCCACTTGATCCTTACTTTCCTTTATTTTATTATCTTCCCTTTTCCTTTCTTTCTCCAATGGTAGAGTGCTCCAAGAATGCTCTCAATGTGCAAGAGTATGAGAGAAGGAATAGAGAGAGAGAGCTCCAACCCAAAACTGTCAAAATGTTGTGAATTGATCCTCATAATCCTTTTTAATATTGAGGCCTCTATTTTCTTCATTTTCCTCTATTTTCCTTCGGAAATTTCCTCCTCACATGCAACCTATGACCTTTCACCTTCCTTTCCTATTATTTTCCATTATTTTCATAACTAAAATTCCAATTAATGCCTCTTTTCATTTTCAAAGCCCTTTCCATTGACTTTGCCAAATTCCTTAGCCATAATAAACCAAATTAACACCCACTAGGATGTTTTTCCCAACATTTAGCTTGGAATATGAGTACCATGACCTTGGTCTTATTTTTCCTTTATTAACATTATTACATGAAATTTTAACCCTGGGTTCTTACAACTACTATGATGACACTCTTTCCTTCGGACTTGGGTAAACATATGATAAAATCCATCGAATCCTCCTCGTAATGTTGACTTGGAATGGCTAATGATTGTAAAAGACCTAGGGTCTTAATTGTCTGAACTTTACTTTGCTGAAAAACCAAACATTTTGCCATGAAATTCTAAAAAAATCCTTCTTGACCCCATGGTAAATTTTTAAAAATCCTGAGTGCCCTCCTATAAGAGAGGTGTGAAATTCCAAAAGAAATTTTTGTTTGATTTGGGAGTTCTTACATAGATATAAGTGATGATTTTTTATTTTTTTTGTGTGTGTGTGTGTGTGTGTGTGTGTGTGTGTTCGGTGTAGCCAAGCTCGGAGCTCAACACATTGCCTCTTTATTATGTTCAAAGGCCTTAGTTGCTTCTAAAGTCCAAAAGAATGCATCTTTCTTTAGTAATGTTGTTAGTGGTGTTGTTATTTTCCCATAATTATTAAGAAACTTGCGATAATACCCTATTAACCTTAAAAAAATATTTGAATATGCCTTAAGGTTGTGGGGATTTTTCATTCCTTGATGACTTTAATTCTGGTAGGGTCTACCTTAACACCCTCATGAGATACAATATGACCCAAATATTCCACTTCCTTTACCCCAAATAAACATTTGGAGGGTTTTGCATATAATTGTTTCTCCTCCAATAGTTTGAGCACCCTATCAACATGTTGAACAAGATTTTTCCAAGACTTGTTGTAGATTAGTATATCATCAAAAAATACTAACAAAATTTTTCTAAGGAATGGTTTTGTTAATGGAATTCATCAAACACTTGAAAATTGGAAGGTGCATTAGTAAGGCCAAAAGGCATGACCAAAAATTCATAATGAACTTCATGAGTTCTGAATGTTGTTTTTAGAATGTCTTTTATCTTCATTCTAATTTGATGATATCCTAAATGAAGATATAGCTTGATGAAGTAAATTGCTCCATGTAGTTCATCCAACAATTCATCAATGGCAGGAATGGGGAATTTATCTTTAATAGTGAGCTTATTGAGCTCTCTATAATTTGGACACATACACCATGATCCGTCCTTTTTGTGCACGTATACTATTGGAGAAGAGAAAGAACTTTGGCTAGGGTGAATTATACCTACCTCTAGTATTTCTACAACCATATGTTAAATTTCAATCTTTTGGGCATAAGGATATCTATAAGGTCTTATGTTTGGAGGAACACTTTTTGGAATCAAGTCAATAGTGTGATCATGATCACATATAGGTGGGAGACCTTCGAGACTCTCAAATACCTTGGAATGATTATGAATGACTATTTGGATATCTGGAGAAGTGCATGACTTAGATCTTTGAACATCTAGTGAGCATAATTGTGCAATTACCCCTTGTTGTTTTTTCTTCAAGAACTTTGTCATGCTATCAGAGTTGATTATCTTCCCAGGTTTCCTTGCAATACCCCTTAATTCAATTTCCTTTCCTTCCCCAAAACAATCAAGAAAATTTCTTTAAAATTAAAAGCTATTTTCCCCAAAGAGTAACCATTGGAATCCTAATAAAACATCAACACCACCCATTATAATGGAAAGAATTGGAATAATAAATACAAATTCCCCCATCGTTAGATTGATATTATGACACTTCCCTGGGACAATTATAATTCCTCCATTTGCAACCATCACTTGACACTTTGGTGTTGGATATAAAGAGAAATTAAAATTCTCAGCGATCTTACAATGAATAAAATTATGAGTACTACCCGAATCAATCAACATTATTACCTTTTTCTTCTTGATATAACCTTCTATCTTGAGAGTTTGGGTGATAATTCTCACCAATGCATTATAAGATATGGTCGGATTCATTTTTTCTTTTTGAACCGTTGGGGCTGGTTCCTAGTGTATATGTTCTTCTTTTGATGTTTCTTGCTCATTTTATTCCTCCTCTTCAAAATCTATGTAAAATAATTTATTCTCATCACACTTATGACCTTTAGTCTATTTGTTATCACAATTGTAATAAAACCATTTTGCTCTTATTTCCTTCAGTTGTTGTGGTGTCAACCTTGTAGGTTGTGGGAGACTAGGAGTGACAACACTTCCATATTTATAGTTGTGAATGGTAGACCTCCTTGTTGCCATAATTTTGCTTTCAAATTTTCTTGCCACCCTGAATGCATTCTCCAATGACTTAGGTTCTTGAAGGAAAACATCATGTTGGATGTTATCCTTTAAAGTTCCTATGAAAACATGAATTAGATGCTCCTCTAGAAAATAAATTACTTTTATTTTCAATCTTTGGAAGTCTTCAATGTGACCCCAAGCTTAACCCTTTTCTTTCATATTTATCAATTAGCTAAAGAAGGTATTTCTCTTTGTATCCTCATAATGTGCTATTAATTCCTCCATAAAAGTCATCCAAGTGAAAATTTATTTACGAGAACAAAGCCATCGACACCACACAAATTGATTGGGTTCTAAATATAAATATGCAATCCATACCTTTTGTGTGTGTTTCACATGGTGTATATCAAATAGCTTCTCCATTTGTAGTATCCATGTTATCTGATTCTTGCCATCAAAATTCCTCATATTGATCTTTGGAATATGGTTGGTCTTCAACCCAAAGTTAGAGTCTATAGAATCATTATTCACATCACTTTTGTTCTCATCATGAGTTTCATGAAATACCTTGTCACCACTATGAAGTGTTTCTTGTAGAAAATTTGTCAAACCTTCCTTCAAACCTTCCATGTCCTCTCTTATTTCTGCTTTTAAACCATACATCTTAAAATTCATCATTTCTTTCAATTTATTTATTGTTTCTCTTTGTGAGTGATTTTTTTTCACTTGTTATACTTCACTATTCCCTTTGAATCACTTCAAACTAATTTTTAAAACAAAATTTATGCAGATTTTAAAATACACACCTTTTAAGAGCTTGATTTTGAGCTCGTCGAACTGGATAACCTTGAAATTGTTAGATCTCTGTGAGTTTGGCCTCCCAAGCTCTGAAATTACATCCTGAGATAGATCTCTATGTCTTCTTTCCAATGCTATAATTCTGATTGATATCGGATTTTTCAACATAAAGTTATCAAAAATCTCCCAAGATGACTTGATTATGGATTGATTCAGTAGAGAAAACTTGTATAGGATGCCACATGCCACTATTTCAACCTTCAAACCTGAAACTCCTACAAGAAAAAATAGAGTCTGTGAAATTTTGGTTATTTTTTATTGAATTCAAATCTGATGCTCAAAGGGAGAGTTATAACAATTTTCCCTGGGACACATGTTTGAGACTAAATTCTAGAGCATAAAAAAAACCCTAACTTCCTTATACAATATCTCTGAAAATATAGCGAACCAAGGTATGAAAGTGTAATGATATGTTCATCAAGATTTCATCTCCATGTGTTAGCAATTCCATGGTCTACACCTTCACAGAACAAAGTTATAACAAAAATTCGAAAATAACATGTTTGAAGCAGAAAAACTATAGGATCAAGAGCTTTGATACCAAATGTTATGTATCTAGATCAAAAATAGCATAGAAACATAAATAAATAAATATAAAAAAAAATTAAATTAAATAAAAATTAAAAAAAAAAAAGAATACAAAAAATAAATAATGAGCCACTTCAGGGGGGAAACCTACATTTACATCACATAAATGAACAATTCTTGGATGATTCAAATGACAAGACCTCCTTGGTATATATAGGAGTCTAAAGGGTCAAAATATAATTAGGGCCTACTTAAAAATAATAATTTAAGGGTTCAACAATAATAATAGTGGGTTTCTATGGGGCACAAAAATAATAGTATGGGGGTTACACTAGTATTTTGGGGACCTAAAAAAGCACCTGAAGCTTCAACAACAATCACCTTTAGCACACCCTAGAAAGTTAAGAAAGCAACAAAATTGGTTTAATGGTATTAGATCTTATGTCATAGTAAATATTAATATGAAATTAGAAATAATTGATGAAGCATGGGAATTTGCTTTACATTTAAAAACTGTGTCTGATAAAATTTCTTCATTTTCTAAATACTTAAATACTCTTAGTAATCTCTAAAAGAACCAATAAGTCATTCCATAAGAGAAGAGAATCAAGCAAATCAAGACAAGATGGTATGTAAGGACTAAAATGTTAGAAGATGCTATACTTGGATGTTTGAGTATTGATGACCACAAAAGCAATACTTTCTTTAAGGCTATAAAGTTTTCGATGAATTGCAAGGACCCAAAATGATTAGAGATTATATGCTAATTCCAAAAGGCTGTAGACTTTTATTGTAGATTCAAACTGTAGATTGTGATATGCTAAAACAATTGACTTGAATCTACTCTACTCATCAGTGGAAACAAAAATTGATCAATCAAATCATGAAGCATAAAAGGAATGATTTCACTAATGCATAACACAATAATTTTATGGGGAAAGCCTAAGCTAAAAACGCTTGCTATCTCTATATTGCATTAACAAGAAGATTTGAGAAGAAAATACAATGCTTGTTCAACCCAAACAATCTTTGCATAGGTACAATCTCATTCACTGCTTCACAAACCATCTCAAGCCAATACTTAGCCAAATTTGCTTCCTACCAAGCTCCTACTTCCTTGCACATTTTCTAGGGAATTAGCCCATATTTAATTGGGAAATTCCTCATCCATAACTGTGCAATCCATCCATAGGCCTTCCTCTGATTGCATGCATCACTCCTTTAATTTAAATGATTTTACAACTGATAGTACATTGTCCCTAAATGCCAATCTCAATTGGGTCTTTCTCAGAAATGACATGCATGATTTATTTATGAGTGAAGTATCAGTTATCTAATTGATCACTGCATGTGAATTAAATCCAAATTAATTCACTTGACCTCTCACTAGTTCCTCCATCAGTTAGAACTAGTTTAACTGAATTTAACTCAATTAAACTGAAATAATTACAACTCAATAATAACTCAACTTGGGCCCCTAAAATTTGGGGATCACTCTACATGACTCTAGATAGACTCTCGATTCGAATTTACTGAACCAACTATTGACTTAGTTAACTATTACAAGTTGCTATGAGAATTATAATTACATTTTGATTCCTAATTTAAATCAAGGACAAATTAAATTAGGATTTTTCTTGATGTTATTTTAACATTTCTTGTTGGTATTTTCAACACTCCCTCTCAACAAGAAAGCAATTCAAATCTATCCTAATCCAATACCTTTGGAATGTTCTACATGCAACACTTGTCACTGTTGTTGTTGTTACTGCAACATCTGCAACCCAAAAAAAAGCATCTAAACATGATAAACTGAATCAATTGTGTCTTCAATTGTCTAATGGGAAAATTGTGGTGTTGTTGACTCTGTTATTGAGAATTATTATCTGTTGTCAACACTTCTCTACACTCCTCAGTATCTGTCTGAGATTGATCCTCCTATTACTTAATACTATGGGCCCTCATAGCAAGGTAATGATCCATGAGACAAAAAACACCTCAATGGACCCTGCCCAAATTTCCACACTCTTGGGACTATGGTTTCATATCACCCCACCTCACACCTGATGTATGGCTGCATGTGCTCCCTCTGCCCACTTGGCTCGAAATTCCCCCCTACTCAAGGTCTATGCTTGAGTGGATGTCTCCACTCGATCTCCTCTCTACTTCTCTAATTGTTACTTCTCCACAACTTGTTGAGGCTACTTCTTAGGTTGCATGTTGAGAAGTAATTCATGCTCCCTCTCAACCACCAAGTCTCTAACATTTGCCTTGCTCCTCAAGGATTTGCATGCATGAGCTAAATCTAATCTATTGATATTGTTGTTGCTACTTCTCTA
Organism: Pinus taeda; assembly: GCA_000404065.3. Classification (NCBI taxonomy): domain Eukaryota; kingdom Viridiplantae; phylum Streptophyta; class Pinopsida; order Pinales; family Pinaceae; genus Pinus; species Pinus taeda. The sequence goes on from APFE030096515.1 coordinate 25,928, forward strand.
TTGCTGCTTCCGCACTGCTACTGCAACTACTGCAATAATGAGTTTGGTCTCCCCAGATCCTAAAGTACTAGCTTCCATAGGGTTACTCCCTCTGAAACTAGACTCCCTCTGAGTCTTGATCTCCCTATTGGAAATATCTCTGCTCCTCAATCTACTGATGTCAATGATCACAACTCCTTTTGTGTCACTAACATTGGCTCACTAATCTCCCCACTAGCAGTCTTCTAGCTCCATTAAGAAGTCTGCACATAGGGTCTTCTGGGTCTACCCGAGCTAGAGATCCATCAATCTGCAAGGACAACTTCAAATTATTCTCTTATATTGTGATTTCTCTCTAATACCATGTAGAATTTATACAAATATAGCTCTGATACCATGTATATTTTTATTGTAGATTCAAACTGCAAATTGTGATATGCTTTAACAATTGACTTGAATCTACTCTACTCATTATCAAAAACAAAAATTGATCGATGAAATCACGAAGTAGAAAAGGAATAATTTCAATCATACATAACACAATAATTTTATGGGGAAAGCCTCAGCTAAAAGCCCCTTCTATCTTAGAAAGGGAATAATTTCAATCACACATAACACAATAATTTTATGGGGAAAGCCTCAGCTAAAAACCCTGCTATACGTATATTGCATTAACCAGAAGATCTAAGAATAAAATACAATGCTTGTCAACGCGAACAATCTCTACACAGGTACAATCTCACTCACTGCTTCACAAACTAGCTCAAGCCAATACTTAGCCAAATCTATTTCCTACCAAGATCCTACTTCCTTGTGTAGGGTCCTAGGTAATTAGCCCATATTTAATTGGGAAATTCCTCATCCATAACTGTGCAATCCATCCATAATAATTCCTCTGATTTCATGCATCACCTGTTTAATTTAGATGATTTTACAACTGATAGTACATTGTCCCTGAACTCCAACCTCAACCAGTTCTTTCTCAGAACTGACATGCATGAGTTATTTATGAGTTAATTATCAGTTATATGATTGATCACTGCATGTGATTAAAATCCAAATTAATTCACTTGACCTCTCACTAGTTCCTCCACCAGTTAGAACTAGTTTAACTGAATTTAACTCAATTAAACTAAATTAACTAATTACAACTCAATAATAACTCAACCTGGACCATTAAAATTTAGAGATCACTCTACATGACTCTAGATAGACTCCCAACTCAAATTTACTAAGCCAACTATGTTAACTTAACTTAGTTAATTGTTATATGTTAACTAATTACATTTTAATTCCTACTTTAATTCAAGGACAAATTAAATTAGGATTTTTCTTGATGCTATTTTTAACATTTCTTGGTGTTATTTTCAACAAAGACATGTTTCAATAAGAGTTGAATACTATCAAAGCATCATGTGCTGGAAATTTTAACAACTTGATTTATTTTTCAGAAGATGGGATCAAGAAGTAATTGGTTACATTTGTGAATGACAATTTATACCAACTAATAGCTATTAAGAAACTATGGTCAAAATAAAAGGACATGGAGGAGGAGATAATTGCACTAAGAGTAAAACAAGACACAATTGTTCCACTAATGAAGGAGTACATTGAAGATTGGCCTAGAAAATATTTAAACAAAATTGTTAATCCTGAATAATTGCTTCAAGGTTTATACAAACATTTGAAAGCCAATATATACTCTAAAAATAGGTGTTGCCAAAAAGAGAGAGAGGATTCCTTCTATTGGTTATCCTTGTGTAATTTTGTGAGTATTCTTTAGCTTGCTTTGATGCAATTCCCTTTCTTTCTCCTTAGTTTTTAATCACCCAGCATTATGAATTGTCTTATATATTTGCAAATTTGATCCTTGATTGAAGTGTATCCTTTTCTTCCAGGTAACCTCATATCATTTGGTCAAGGGGAGCCCAATCCCTGTCTCTTAGGGATGAGTGCCTTTACTTTTTATGCTTAAGTATCAAGACATTTGTGAAGTGCTCTAGGCACTTACTTTATTTAAACTTAAAATATGTAAAATTATTCTCTGACTCTCGTAGAGACCTATTTTTAGGAGTGCATGTCATTTTTGGTTTTGATAATTTTAAATGAGCAATGAAATCTCATGAATTTTATCATATTACTCTTTATGATCTTTGAATGCATGAAATTATTTTAGAGTTCTCTAAATATCTAGAACACTTCTCTACTTTTTGTCTATTGATTTTATTCATATGTTTTTTTGCTCATAATGTATGAATGCATATATATTGTGAAATGAATTTTCAAATTATGTTTATTTCTAATTTTACAATTTTATTTTCCTTTTAAAACACTTGGTCCACTCATAGGAGAATGTGTTGAATGATCATATCTCTATGCTTTGTGTTATTTTGAATGTCTAAGTGAATGAAAAGAAGAGTACCACCTCTACAAAACATAGGGGGGACTTGAACAAGGCCCTATGAGGTTGACTCTTTTCGTTGACTAGAAAATACATCAACACTTTTGGTGACAATACTCAGGCGATGATTGATTCTATATTATATTCCCAATAAGTGGCTCGTCCTGATCCGATCCAATCTCATCCTTTCATTGGTTTGGAAGATCAAGGAAATATTGTGAATCAATTAAATGACTTGGTCTCGAAAACAGCAAAACTAGAGAATAAATTGAAATATACTAGGGAGATCTCGCTAATCTGTAGCTGAATGTTAGTTTTGTTGTGCTAATTTCAACTTTAGATTTATAAAGAAATGCTTGTCCTTTTCTTCATGTACATAGGTTCTCTTATGGTGTTTGTGATTGTAAACAGTTAAATTTTGTCAAGTTTTATGTGACATTCATAAGAAAAATAAGATAAAAATGAAGTGTTGAACAACAACAAGTAAATGAACAGCAAACCATCAAGAAAAACATTTAACATAGTGTTTTGATAAAGGAGTTCACCCCTCCTGGGCTACATCTCCTTAGTATAGCTTCCATGGCTTGGGCCTCTGTATTTGCTCAAAATGGAAAAAATGACAGTTTATAATACTCTACAGCTCCTGAAACCTACTTCAATGGACTCAAATCATCTAAAAACCCCAAAGATGACTCTCCAAGCACTACAATTGGTCTTTGGCTTATCTAGGCTTGACCTCCTCTCCTGGTGGCCCTAAGCTTCCTTAAACTTCAACGTGGAAAAATCACATACATAAGTGCCTCTCTACCTCTGCAACCTATTCCATTGTGTTTAGAGCCTCAAAATCATCTAGGAACACCTTTTCCTGATCTCCTTTTGGTCGAATTTTTCCCAAGTTACGAGAGAAACAGTTTTCTCCTAGTAAACCTCCACTAAAACTGGAGGAACTCAAGTTAAGGCCACCAAATATGGAGTCGACGCCAAATTTGTCAGAAACCGCCAAAAACACTGTCAAATTTAACTATGAGTTAATTAAGGTTAAGTGTGATGAATTAAATGTTAATCACGTATTAGTGCTAACCTGTGCAGTTATGGCTAACTGTTAGCCTAACTGTTGGCGGTCTCCATGGAGGATCTCACATGTGCGGTTAGGAGATGGTTAGCGCAATACCTGTAGTTTTTAATAATCGTAACCCTGACGGTCTCGCAATGGAGGTCACATGTCTTTACATTAAATGTTAGCGGTTTTTGTTGTTTCACGTTGTCCGTCGGTGTAACATTATCGTTGGTTGTTACCGTTTTTGTGGGTTGGTGTGTTCACATGGAGGGATGGCCTGTGGGCTGGCCCTCCTAACCGCCAACCCTTAACTCATTAAACAATAATTTTATGTGGTCATCTATATAGGTTAAGAAACAAAGCATAGCGGAGACGGTTAAGAGCTTTGGACGCGGAGGGGAGGTCGCAGGGTCGAACCCCAGGGCCTCCATAAAAAATTTAAATAACCTATGAGAGGGCACATGGAAAACTCTGGGATTTCCACATGTCACTATCTCATGGTCCACCTCATCCTTTCTGACTGGGCTATACGGATGCCCAGTCAGCATCCTATTCAGCCTGTACCAAAATTTTTCATGTTTGGTGAAATGGTTAGCAGGCTCTAACTTCCTCATATGAACTCTGTTTTGAACAAAACGAGTTGTGTTGGGATCATATCATCGAGACAGATGCATAATTCAGATTTTGAGAAATCATGAGCACTTTTATTTTTGAGCTAATTCTTGCCCCTAATCCAGATTTTGATCAGTCCTTCCCAGTGACAGGCTTTTGGACCCACAAAAGTTTGTTATCTAATGAGAGCTGAATACTCTTCTCTTTCCCAAGTTATATCAACTAATTATACTTGAAAAGTTTCCATGACAACCACTTGGGTTCACTGACATGCCTTGCCTTGCAAATGGCTATGTCCCTCAACCAATGTTCTCCTTTTGTTGCTAACCCAATCCAACACTTGCTGGACACTTTCTGGCTGCAAAATACCTTTGTTGTACCACATCAATCCCTCGGCGCTTGAAAAATTGATACAATCTTATAGCCTTCCCACTGAGAATCTTGGCGTCAACACATACAATGGCTCCAAATTTTTGGCATCTCGTCCACTTTCGCTTCTTGCCTCTACCATCCTCCAGTTCAACATGCTACTCATGTCATGATTTGAGAATGAAGGCTAAGCATGAGCATCTTGCTCAAGAATGGACCTTCCAAAATCCTGCGACATCTTGTCACAAATACAACCATTAAATGGAAAAACACTTTATGCAAGAAATACAAATCGAAGACCTCTTCTTTTGATCCTTCAAAGCAATAATTGTCACATCATGTAACATCACCATGCACTCTTGCATCTTGGTGTACAAACCATCGACTAACACAAGTCAAAAAAACATCATCAACTAAACATAAGTCAACAAAACATACTTCTTCAAGCAACTAAATTGACTTGAGAGCCAAACATAAGCATGTACAGCAACTTGACAGTTCTTTGCATAAACAACAAGAATTTCACATCTCATGCAATAATCCGTCAATATCTCCCTTTCATCTTTGGAGATAAAATCAACTCTTCCGAGTCGATATGACATACATGTGACAACAATCAACACAAGTTGACACTCATGCATGTATCCAAACACAATGAAACTAGCAACAATTCCACTGTTCACACACACACAAACTCTCATGTCTGTGTACAATTCTTAAACTCTCCCTCAAGTATAATCACAAGTACAATAAGCCCAAAATCATGTATGGGTACATAAGAGTTGAATTGACCATTTTTTTGCAAATGAAGTGAGTAATATACCCCACTTTCACACACCTTCTTGGCGAAAATATGCAACATCAAAAATGCATTCACATACAAACTTTCAACCACAAATTGCCTTCTTTGCTGCATTTAAGTGAGTCAAACGGAACTCCACTTTCAACATCTTGCATCATACAAGTTGCAGCATACTTTCAATAGAAAAGTAATGCATTCATAAGGAAAAGAAATGCATTTTTAAGGCAAAGAATTTCATCTATCAACAAAAAAATGCAAGACTTTTTTGGATAAGAAATCAAACCACATCTTTCCAAACCATTTCCATTGCACTTCTTTCAGCTGCACATCATCTTGTGAATCATCTTGACCCACATCAATTATGGAATCCCCTTTTTCATTCTTTCCAAAGTCTCTCTCCACCTTTTCCAAATTCATGGATGAGTTTTTGGATACAAAGTCCAACATTTGTCTATGAGATGACCTTGCTTATGGAAATGAGTGCAAAACAATTGCATCTTATTTGTGACATTGTTTCCATTATCCAACGGACCTCTTGTTTTTTGTCTCTTTGGTTTTGAAAGTTTCTTGTGTATGGTTATCCTCTTCCAACACCTCGAAACAGTATGGCTATTCAAACCACAAAAATAACATGTAAATTCTCTCCAATTCTTATTTGAAGATTTACCATGTTTATCATAATCAAAAGAAACTTGATTAAAGGCAGATTTATACCTTTCACATTCACCTTCGTCGCCTTCTTGAGGAGGTAAATTTGATGAGATATTGTCTCTCTTTGGTGATACCAATAATGGTTTCAATGACCTTAGAGCTTTCAACATTCTCTTGTTTTCCATTTCCACTAGTTGCATGCTTATGAGCATATTCTTGCAAAGTGGGTATAAAACTTTTGCATTCTTCATGAACACAAACTTCACAAGCTTGAGGGTATGAACATGTAATGAAATTCCCTCTTGGAACACCTTCATGTGCCTCCTTGTCTTTGGAGCATTCTCCATCATGTTTTCCATAACCAAGACCCAAATACCTAGGCCTCTCCTCAACAACAATTGGCTAAACTATGCCTTGTGCATGTTTGCCCAACGCTCTACCTTTGTAGCCCATATTCATCAATAATTTGGACCCTATTCCTCCAGTGTGACTTTCAAAAGCACCAAAACATTCATTTTGAGAGGAAATTGAAGATAAACTTGAATTTCCTACCTCATGTTCATGCACATACTTGGCTAGGGTTTCCTTGGCATCATAGAGTAAAATCTCCATCTCCTGCATCTTTTCAAGAAGCTCTTGCTTCTCCTCCTTCATGGCCGTCAACTCCTCTTGAATTATAGTTTTCTCCTTCCTATATTCAATAATTTCTTACACCATATCTCTCATGTTGAAAAACTCTTGCAACATCTCTTCATCAAAGAGTCTTGCTAAGGAAGAGAGATTAGAAACATCACTTCTTGAAGTTGCCATCACATAAACTTGCACACTGTTAATTCACCTTGCACAAATCTCAATCAATCAAGAAAATAAACCTTTGCTCCGATACCAACTTGATCTATAGCTGAATGTTAGTTTTTTGTGCTAATTTCAACTTCAGATTTATAAACAAATGCTTGTCCATTTCTTCAGGTACATAGGTTCTCTTATGGTGTTTGTGATTGTAATCAGTTAAATTTTGTCAAGTTTATGTGACATTCATAAGAAAAATAGCATAAAAATCAAGTGTTGAACAACAAGAAATAAATGAATAGTAAACCATCAAGAAAAACACTTAATGCAGTGTTTTGATAAATAAGTTCACCCCTCTTGGGCTACATATCCTTGGTCCAGATTTCATGGCTTGGGCCTCTGTATTTTCTTAAAATGGAAAAAAGTACAGTTTATAATGCTCTACAGCTCCTGAAATCTTCTTAAATGGACGCAGAGCATCCAAAAACCTCAAATATGATTTTCCAAGCACTACGATTGGTCTCTTGTTGATCTAGGCTTGAACTCCTCTCCTGGTGGCCTTAGGTTTCCTTAAACTTCAACGTGGAAAAATCACATACATAAGTGCCTCTCTGCCTCTGCAACCTATTCCATTGTGTTCAGAGCCTCAAAATACTCTAGGAACACCTTTTCCTTAGCCCCATTTGGTTGAATTTTGCCCAAGTTATGAGAGAAACAATTTTCTCCTAGTAAACCTCCACTAAAACTGGAGGAACTCCAGTTAAGGCCACCAAATTTGGAGTTGGTGCCAAATTTGTTAGAAATCACCAAAAACAACGCCATATTTAACTGCGAGTTAATTAAGGTTAAGTGGGGATGAATTAAATTTTAATCCTGTATTAGTGCTAACCTACAGAATTATGGCTAACAGTTAGCCTAACTGCTGGCAGTCTCCGTGGAGGATGTCACATGCACGGTTAGGAGATGGTTAGCGCAATACCTGCAGTTTTTACTAATCATAACCCTGACGGTCTTGCAATGGAGGTCACATGTCTTTACATTAACTATTAGCGGTTTTTTTTGTTTCACTTTTTCCGCCAGTGTAACATTAACCATTGGTTGTTATTGCTTTCGTGGGTTGGTGTGTTCACATGGAGGGCTGGTCTGCAGGTTGGCCCTCCTAACCACCAACCCTTAACCCACTAAATAATAAGTTTATGTGGTCAGCTATATAGGTTAAGAAATAAAGCATAGCGGAGATTGTTAAGAGCTTTGGATGTGGAGGGGAGGTCGTGGGGTCAAACCTTGACGCCCCCATAAAAATTTTAAATGACCTCTGAGAGGGCACGTGGCGGCCTCTGGGCTTGCCACGTGTCACCTTCTCATTGGTTCACCTCATCTGTGTAGACCCAATAAAAAAAATGCCACTTAGCGTGATATGATGTGTCATCCTGTACAGGGATATTCCAAGGATTATTCCAAGGAATGTTCTCCTTGCTGACTGGGTTGTATGGATGCCCAGTCAACCTATACCAAAATTTTGCATGTTTAGTGAAACGGTCAGCGGGCTCTAACTTCCTCATACGAACTCTGTTTTGAACGAAACGAGTTGCGTTAGGATTGTATCATCGAGATGGATACAACCATTCAGTTTTCAAGTGATTCTGAGTATATTTATTTTTGAGCTAATTCTTGCCCCTAATCTAGATTCTGATCACTCATTCAACAATTCATTTTTATGTTATTTTGCTTATGAATGTCACAAAAAACTTGACAAAATTTAACTGATTACAATCACAAACACCATAAGATAACCTATGTACATGAAGCAATGGAAAAGCATTTGTTTATAAATCTAAAGTTGAAATTAACACAATGAAATTAAATCTAGGAAGTAGGAAGCCCTATGAATGAGGACATATCACTGTTCTTCCCACTTGAAAAGGAAAAATGGAAGATAATCAAGAAATACGAGAAGAAAGGTGAGAAGAAGGAAACAATGAAAGACAAATATACTAAAGATAAAGACATCAAGTAAGTCCCTTAGCCATGGAAGATGAGCAACTTTTGCTACCAAATTTTCCTCAAGGAGTCTTGTTGTGTTTAATGGTGACATCCTGAATCTAGGTAAACACATGGACAAATTAATGGCTATTTGGGTTATACACAGGATAATACATGAAGATTTCATGGTAACAGTATTTCTTCAAACTCTAATTGGTCTTGCATATGGTTTTTACCTTTCCTTTCCTTCAAGATAAATTAATTAGTTTGATGATACCAAAACCATATTCATAAGAAGATATCCCTATCCCATTGCATATCATACTCTCCTCACCCAGTTTACGCAAATTCATTTCGAAAAGAAAGAAAAATTAGAGATTTCAATCTTTAACTTTTTAGAACCCTGCAAAAAACTCCTCAAAAAGTTTGTCCCGATGATCCAATTATCTTCTAATGTTTTAAGAATGCAATGCCTTCCAATGTAAAACATGTTTTAAAGTCTACACATATAGACACCCAACAAGAAGCTATGAGAAAATCACAAGAAATGGAAGAAAACATGTTGGAGAGTAATGTTTATCCTAAAATTATTTTGGGAAAAGTGCAAAGAGAAATGTTTTCTTTGAAATTTTCGTAGTCAAGATTACCATAAATAATTTGGAATGTACAAGATACAATAATTGGGATAATACTTTTCCATGGTATTTTCCCTAATGTAAAAAATGTTCCTACATTAGAGGAACCTTCCCCTTAAAAGATAGATTCATAAATTGAACAACTAAACAGGGCTATATGACAAATCCATAATAAGATAGTTTGATTGAGAAGAGGAGAAGACCATCAACCTCAACAACAACAAAATATTGGTGGACCAACATATGGATTTAGGGAGAGGATGGAAACAAGCTAGAATGTTGATAATGTACCTCCAAGGAGACCAAGGGCCCCTTTATTTAAGAATCTAAGCACTATAGAGATGGGTGATCAAGAATTGGAAGAAAAAGATCATATTTTTGAATTATGTCATATCAATAATGAAAAAAAAAAAATCCAACTATTCCAGAATCTATGGAGATGGGAGATATACAATGTCATTTTTAGAAGAAGAATCGATTCAAGAAGATCATGAATTTATTAACATGGAGCAATGCAATACAATTCAAACAAAAGCAAAATTAAATGGTGAAGGGAAAAGGCCAAACTCAAAGAATAACAAGAGCTCAAGGGGAGACTTCTATTCAAAAAAATTGCAACAAGAAAGAATTGGAAAAATTTTGAATACGGGAAATAAAGAGTTGACATGGGGAAAATGAAATACAATGTCATGGATGATTTAAATAAGTTGCAAATTACTTTTCCATTTTCAGGTGTGGTAAATATTCCTAAAAAAAGATAAAATATCCTCAAAGCCATGGAAAATAAATACATAATTGACACAAGGGTAGAGGCAATGTTCACTAGTAATCAACAAACATGCCATACTCCTCCTTTGAATTCATGAGGAAAAGTTCCTCCCTTTTACGTGTCTTTGGAAACACCAGAGTTTGTGTTGCATGATATTTTATTGGATAGTGGTGCTACAAATAATATTATGTCACTTTACATTATGTGAGAAATTGACATCGATTGCATCAAATATTATTAGGCATGAAAAATTATCTACACAATTGACTCAAGAAAAGTAGCAACGTATGGGGAGATCAAAGGATTTTGTGCAGCGATAAGTTCAAGACCTCATATCACTATTGTGTTTACAATAATTGTGGTGGACTTTCATATTGCATATGGACTTGTTTTGGGAAGAGAATGGAGTTTTCTCTTCGGGGGTATATGATGAATGATGGAAATTATAGGATGCTCCCAAATAAGGATGGTAGGCTAACAAGAGTTCCTCGCAAACTAAAGATTCCAATCTTCTTTGAAAAGAAAGATGTTAAACACGTAGTCAACTATATTGATATCGGTCATGAGAACTATGTTGTACTAAATTATGTAAATATTAGTAACCATAATGTATTTCAAGGCTTTTGGAAAATGTTCTTTGATGGTGCTTCTTCAAGCATTGGATTAAGAGTTGATGTAATACTTAAAAATCTTCAAGGTGAATGGTTTCCAAATGCTTTTCATTTACAATTTTTTTTACCAAAAATAAAGTTGAATATAAAATGCTAGTTAAGGGTTTTTTTATTGGCTTAACAAATGAAAATCAAGGATATTATTGTTATGGGATATTTTGAACTAATTGTTAATCAAATTCACAAAATGTACAACACTAAGAAGAATAAGTTGAAGGCTTATGCAAAGTGGGTTTGGGAATCGATTGAGAATTCTTTTGTACCAAGAGGGGGAAAAATTTTGATTCCTCGACAGTAGCAGCTTCCTTATTCAATACGAGGAAAAAACACAATTCATTTCATGTCAAACTCATGTTTCATTCATTCATTCTAGATAACAAAGAGTATTGGAAAATATTTGGTAATGATGAGTATATTGTTAAGTTTTCAGCTGAAGATGATATCAAAGAGAAAGAAACATCAAAAATTTGTAACAAGATACTAGTATGTCTTGAATCCCTTTTCAATCGATATGATCAAATTCACACTACTTAGTTCTCAAAAGAGCCATTAATAAAGAAATTTTAGGATGTCCAGAAGATAAATATTGGAACCTCACAAAAACCAAAGTGGTCAAACATTTGAAGCAATTGCACTTAACATGAAATTGACAAATATGTGGGATTATTTAAAAATTTCTAAGACATTTTTTGTGGACTTATCATAATTTAAAGGAATATGACAAAAAATTCATACAAGTTGTCATTTATTTAAAGGAAATGATCAATTTAGTGAGAAAACAAATCCAAGAGTGACAATCCAAAGTTGAAACCACTAGTTAAATTGGAAATTGACAAAATGGAGAAAGAAGGAATCAATTTTCCAACTGGACATTCTAAATGGATTTCCAATCCGGTTGTGGTTAGGTAGAGGAATGGAGAGATAAGGTTATGTGTTAAATTTTGTGATATTAACAAGGCTTCTCTCATGGATAACTATCATGTGCCAAACATGGAGATACTACTACAACAAGTGACAAGATCTATAGTGATGTCCATGCTTGATGGATTTTTAGGGTACAACCAAGTATTAGTAGCCAAGGAGGACAAACATAAGGAAATATTTGCAACACATTGGGGAACTTATGTCTATTTTTGAATGCTATTTGTACTAGAAAATGCAGGAGCAACATTTCAAAGAGCCATGTAATATGTGTTTAAGGAGATGATAGGAAAATCACGTCGGATTATCAAGATGACCTAAATGTCTATTCCAACCTTTATACCTCTCATTGGGAGCAATTGCAAAGTTTTTGTGAAAGGAATAGACTGTATGAAATATCTCTTAATTTGAAGAGTGTTTGTTTGCAATATGTAGAAAATCTACCTTTAGGTTAACTCGATAATGCAATATAAATCAAAGCAGAATACTATAACCTACTTCTACTATCAATTTGTGGAAGCTTAAAGATCGAGCTGAACAATATAACCAGAAGAAGAAGAATCAATGCACAATACACATGAAATACTTTGGGGAAAGCCTCAGCGAAAAACCCCACTATCTGTATTATCATACAAGGTGGAAATACATAGGAATTATACAAAGCCTTAGCTCTCACAGCTAGCCAACTCTCAGTACAATCCTCACAGATGCTCACAGGCAATCTTGGCTTCTCACAAGCCTTCTCCTCTGTGCCCTCCAAGCTCCTATTTCCTTGGGTTGTTCCTAGTGGATGATTCTCACCTCACCAATTGCAACACTGCTCTAACACACTGTCAGAATTGTGCAATCCTCAAGGAATGATTCGTTCTGCTTGCATGAGTTTTCTTTATAAGAAAACACATGCAACTGATAGTACATTGTCCTTGACTTTAATCTCAACTGTGTCTTTCTCAGAATAGACATGCATGAGTTTCTGATGAGGGAATCTTCAGTTAACTGGAGTACACTAGTTGAGCGCACGCATGCATCAACCGACTGTTAACTCTCTATTAGTTCCTCAAACAGTTTGGAACTAATTTATCTGGACTTAACTCAATAAACTGAGTTAACTAATTACAACTCAAATATAACTTAAGCTTATCTCCTTAATTTAAGGGATAACTCTTGCATGACTTCAGAAAGACTTCTAACTTGAATTTCTCCAACTATGAATTTCTCCAACTAATTAAGTCAAAATAACTTAATTAATTATTTCCAAGTAGCTGTTGAGACTAAATTCGATTTTAATTCACAATTTAATTCAAGGACAAATTAAATTGGAATATTCTTGTTGCCACATTTCAACACAATATTTGAAGGGATGTTACTTGGTCATATTTAAGTGTAAAAGGAATATACATTGATCTCAAAAGAATCAAAGCTATAGTAGAATTGAAGGCTCTAATGAGTCACAAGAAGTCCAATCATTTTTATGAAAAATCAACATTGTTAGTATATTTGTTCCAAAATATGCTTCCATTGTCAGAACCATAAACAAATTATTGAAGAAGGATATAAAATTCGAGAGGATGGAGGAAATAAAAAATGAATTTTTAGATATAGAATCAACAATTTCCTTGGCTCCAATTTTGGTTAGTCTATATTTTACAAGAGATTTTATCATGTACACCTTTGCATCTGAAGAGACCATAGCCCCGGTTATAAATCAGAAGAAAGAGTCAAAAGAAGAACATTTGATCTCTATTATGAGAAAATCATTACAGGAACATGAATTGAAATGTTTTCTGATAGAGAAACAAGCTCACACGTTGATAAAGGTTATTTCATATTTCAAAAGTTATATCTTGACACCTCATGTGACAACTTATGCACCACACCCACTAGTTAAAATGATATTAACACAACAAATCAAGAAGGAAGATGGGAAAGTTGGTTGGAAATTTTAGAAGAGTATGATATTAAATTAAAAACCTTAAAGACTGTAAAAGGGAAAGGGTTATGTAAATTAGTTGGAGGGAATTAAGCTATAAATCCACACTCACATAATCAAAGAGATCAAAATGAACCATTTTTTAGATGAGAGTGTACAAAGGTATCATATTTGATTTGAAATCGGGATAGTACTCGAACGGGATGAAAAAAAAAAAAAAAAGAGGACACTAAAAATGAAATCAAATGCCTATGTATTAGTGTCTAGGATATTATTAAGAATAAATCATGATGGAATGTTATTAAGGTGTTTTTGCAATGCAAAGACCCTTGAAATTATCATGGAAATGCATGAAGGTGTATGTGGAGGACACTCTCCTCCAACAATAACATCTCATATAATTCTCAAAGCTATATTCTTTTGGCTCACACTTAAAAAAAAAGCCATATTCCTTCATAAGAATATGTCTACCTTATTAGAAATTTTTGGGGAGAGAAAAAAAGGTCTCAATGCATTTAAAGACTATTTCAATTGAGAGTCATTTTTCTTAATGGGTTTTAGATATTATTGGCTCTATAAATCCTAAGTGTTGGGAATACATATATCATAACTTTAATAGGTTACTTCAATAAGTGGCTTGAAGTAGTAACATTGAAATAAGCTAAAATAGAGAACATTATATAGTTTCTCGAAGAAAATATTTTGCAAGATTTGGTATTCTAGAAAAAAATTATCATAGACAATAGATCAATATTTATTGGATTGAAATTTACATATTTATGTGTTAAATATGGTATACTAATGAGATAGTCCTCAAATTACTATCCACAAGGACATGGCTTGGATGAGTCAACAAACAAAACTCTAATACCAATTTTGATGAAGATAGTGGCTGGAAATTAGAGGAACTGATATAAAAAGTTGTTGAATGCCTTATGATCCAGTGGAATCACACCAAAGGGGAGTACAATTCGATCTTCATTTCATATGGTGTATGAAAAATATGCAAGGTTGCCTATACATTTAGAGATTAATGCATTTCCTACAACAACCTAAATACAAGATGAAGAAGGAATCACACATATGTAAATGAGGTTTCATCAATTAATTCATTTAGAAGAACAAATGGAAAAATATTTCAATAATATTCAAAAGATGCAACAATCAATGACCAATAATTTTAATAGAGGAGCTACAGACAAGCCTTTCTCAAAAGGCGAGTTCATTTTACTATGAAACAAAGCCAAGGAGAAATCTTCCATGAATACCAAATTTGATGCTTTATGGATTGGACCTTATATGATAGATAAGATTAATGGTTGAAATTCATATATTTTGAAGGGAATGAATGAACATTATTTAAAACTCATATTTAATGGGAAGAACCCTAAGAATTTCTTCCCCTGAATATTTCCACGTCCTCTGTACCATAGAAGTGTAGAAAGTCATATATATTTTACTTGTTTCATAATTCAACCTATTTGTGTGTGTTCATTAAAGGATTTTGACTCCATGCCCAATGGATTCAAGACCTTATAGGTTCTTAATAACCCACGATGGGTTACTATTTATAGACTGCTTATTACATTGAGAGAGTGGTGAATTAGTGTAATGGCTAGTTTTCATCAATTTAAACAAGACATAATAATGCATCATTAAAGAGCATCTTCACATCATCATGAGAGAACACCAGATGTATGTGGAAACCCTTGTAGGATAAAACCAAAAATTCTTTTCATCTTCTTTAGTTTTTATTACAAAGATTCGCAAGCACCAACCTATTGGATGCACCAACCCCCAAAAATAAATTTGTAGGCACCAATCCCTAAAATGTGCAAGTATCGACAACCTGATTGAGGCACAACCTCGAAAGTATGCAAGAATTGGCTTATTGTAGGCTTCAACCTGATTGAGGAAACAAATTCAATGGAGGCACCCACCTCCTTCTTTAAACTGTAGTGGACCACTTTTGACAATATTTAAAACTAGATCCACAAGAATCAACAAAAATATTCTACTATAAACCTATTCATATAAGTATCATCACTCTCTATTCATCAATCTGCAACAATAACAACTTCAATTCTCATTCTGATTATCTACAAAAAAAAATATGCCCATGAGCCCAAAACATATCAACATGATAAAATATAGCTTTTTGACATCAAAATTGCGTCCTCACATCGCCTTGTTAGATCACAAAAGTATTTGGTCCATCTCCCTTTTTTCAGAAATAAATTTGGACATTAAGATCACCCCAAAACATAATAAAAATTAATCGGATGAAAAACTGCTCTTTTCATGGCACGTTTCTACCTATCCAATTCAACAATTTTCTCTTTTATGTGTGCGACAAATTGCACCTTGCAACATGCCTATAACTCAAAAACAACAAATTTAATTGCACCTTGCAGCATGCATATAACTCAAAAACAACAAATTTTGGTCATTCCAACAGAACTTGAACTTGTGACTTCCGAGCTACTATCAAAACCAACTATCGATATGCCACTATTATGCATGATAATAATTGAGAAACTCAATACAGTTTTTTCAACTTTGCGGTGTTGATAATGTCAAAAGAATAATCCTTCAGGCTTAATCAAGTTTGTCTTGTGTTAGACTCGACCTCGTAACCAATATGCCAATAGTTCCTTTGGACCTCAGATGAACAAGTATGTCAATAGGGCCTTCAACGTAACCAATATAATAAATGTTCCTTTTGGCCTTTCCTGTAACCAACGTCAACAATATAACGATGGTGCCTTCAAGCCTCCAAGGTTACCAATATAATGATAGTGTCTTCGGCCCAACGTAACCAATATAACGATTGCACCTTCGGGATTTTAACGAAACCAACATAACGCTGTGCCTTCAGGCCTCCAAGATAATGATTGTGCCTTCGGGCCTCCAATACAATGATTGTTCCTTCAACGAAATTGATATAATGATTATGCCTTCAGGCTTTCAATGAAACCAATATAATGACTAAGCCTTTCGGCTTCCAATATAATGACTATGTCTTTAGGGTTCCAACGAACCAACAGTGTAGAACAGTGCCTCAATGCCTTTGACCTCCAATCGGGCCACAAAACAACATTTGCCGATTTCCAGACCATAATGACTTCGATATTCACAAATTATTACACAATGGGGTCACGTGAACCAAATATGTCAATAGTGCCTTCTGGGCCTCAGTACTTTCTGACCACAAACCAAATATCTCAACAGTGTCTTCCAGGGCTCTGTACCTTCGTACCACGAACCAAACATATCAATAGTGCCTTACGGAACCCCAATGTAATTAATATAATGACTGTACCTAAGTGCTTTCTTCCATGAAACAAATATCACAACTAGCCTTAGGGCTTTCAACCTTTAAAAGTGTAATTAAGCCATGCAAACAACTATGCCAATTGGCCAGGGCCTTCGACCTTCAAAAGTGCAATTGAGCCACACAAAAAACTATGACAACTGGCCTTAGGGACTTTGACCTTCAACAATGAAATCGTGCCACACAAAAAATTATACAACTTAGCGTTAGAGCCTTCAACCTTCACAAATCAGTGCAATCAGACCACCCAAATAGAAAAATTCTTCAAGCAACACAACATGTTACAGAACCGTCAATCCCCCAAAATATTATGGCAAATAGTGCCTTGGGGAAACCTTCGTGCTTCAACCAACCAAAGCCCCATTCAGTATTCTCCACTTAATATAGATGTATCAATTATATCTCACATCCATTTTGCCACAACAAGAACATACACACACGCACATGTGTATGTGTGTGAACGCCTCTTGAGCCGACACAAATTGAAAATTTGAGTTGATATAGATTCAATTTTGGCACTTAAATCCCCATGGGAACTTACCAAATAACTTGGACCTAGAGGTCTATAAACAAATTGATGTTTATTTCAACATGATGTCACCATTACCATGTGGCACTCACTGAGTGGTGCCATGTGTCACCTGAAATTTTTCCTATTGGCCAACCAAATCTGCCACATGTCACTATGTCATGCTGCCACATCATTGTGTCCATGTCATTATTGGTCTTATGCTACCACGTGTTTTTGTGTGGTTGGTCCACCTACATGCATGTGTGACATATCCACGTGGCGAGGGGGGTGGTTTAACCTCTGTTAAAAATTGTGCATGTATGCATAAAATATACCATACGTCAAACCAAATATCATCTTTGATTGCCGGATCTGCGCAAGTTGTGAAAAAATTAACTTGTTAAATACCATGCAAGTTGGGCACCAACTGGCATCAATTTCCAAATAAAACATAGATCCTCCTTAGAACATTCCTAAACTTTAACAAATTTGGGTTTTGACCCCTTTTCACCCTTTTTCTAACGCGATTTTTAAAACTAACATATCTTCTCATCCGAGAAGAGTTTGGCCAAGCACGATATACCGTTGGAAAGGTCTCAGAGAGGACTATCCAACCATGCCATCTATGTATTTATTTGAACAACATATATTCAATAAAATATTAATAAACTTCAACCCACTTTGACATCATTTGATGTGATCTTTTCAAACCATCAGATTGTCATATCGCCACCACCATCGGACTATCATATTATCTTGTCAAACCATTGGATTGACATACTTCCATCATACTATCATAATGCTTCCTTTGACTTACCCTTTGACATCAATGAGACTCGTTTTTATCAATGACAACACTATGTCCAACAACTATCACATAGTTGGAGCTAATATGTAGATTTATTTTCATGTAACATCATCTCCATCATGTATTACTTTTTCTTACCCCAAATTCCATAATCATTTTTCTCAAAATTAATGTGAAGAACCTTTTCATGACCCTACACTCCACAACTCCCCATTTTCCGCAAATTCCCCCCTTTGCACACTACTCACCCCTTCACTACTCCATAGTTGACCAATTTTCAATTGTGTGTAAGACTCGCCACCAATTCTTTCACAAATGTAAAGCTTTCACATAAAGCATACTATAATACCATTTCTCTGTTTATACTCCACACTTGGTGAAAATTAGTCATTTTCTCCTTTGGAGACTAATTGAAAACTAATTTTAAAAAGTCTAATCTCTAAGGTGAAAAGGCATTGATATTGTACTATGTGAACTATCCATTAATGCACCGCTTAAAATACATAACACAAGTTATTAACTTCTTCTTATCATTCTCACATGGCCCAATGAAGGTGGTATGTGATGAAGGGATGTATTACTAAATGTTATTGTAAATTGAGATTTATAGTGCTAAGATCTCCATAAAGCCTCTTTGATATGTCACACATATCTATCGTATTAAAAAAATAAGCAATATGGTGATTAAAAGGAAGAAGGAGGCCATTTGTGGGGATACAACTAATTAATTTGCATGATAGAATGGGAACTTCCATTGGTCGACTTCCTATTAGTGGTATTTGAATTTGAGTCCATAGGAGAAAAAAAATAATAAATTTGGAATATTGATCTAGCTAATGTTACATGTATTTAGAGATGTGTGATTTCAAGGAAATTGTTTATTGGTGCACCAATTGATTTGTTTCCAAGACTAGTAGAAGAAGAGCCCTATTTGGTAACTCCTAAGGTTTTTAGGAAGATGTTGAGGTTGTTAAAGCTAATAAGAAACTTAAATTTCCTAAAGCGGACTCATTCCTTGATTTGTAGGGTGGAAGAATGAATAATATCGAAGACTTCATTCTTTGGTATACACATGTTTTATCCAGCCTTTCCTATATCTATATTTCATTATTATCAGAGCCTTATAAAGACTTTTCATGGTTGTTTTCCCACATCATGGGGTGCAAATCGAATTCTCGTGTACCCAAGTCAGTTATTTACATATTGTACTTTTCTTTTAAAAGGGATGTTACCTTTTATTGGGAAGAGTCTAGTTTTAACAAATTTTCCTTCCAATTGGCTATTTTCCAAAATAGGCATAGACTTTTCATGACGACCTACTTGGTGATGGTCATTGTTATCTTTAGTTTATTCAATAGCCTACCCCTTAAGATAAATATGCATAGAAATAAAGATGATATAATTATGGTACCTTGTTCTATGGAGACATAATTCCCTATTTCTCTTTTGCCTTATCCAAGACTAGTTTGTCAGAGAATTCAGACACATTCTAATAAGAAATGAGCCCCAAAGGATATCTTCAAAATCTCAAGGGTTTCTTAGAGGATAAGGAGTGCATGTAGAAGAGGAAAATCATACATATATTAGGGTTTATGGGTATGAGGATAGACCATTGTTGCTACCTATGCTTGTTTTAGATAGGTATTTTGTTGCAGAAGTTTGTAGAAAATATCTTTCTTGGTCAATTCTTGTTGGATAGGAAAAAGAAGAAACAATTTATCCATTCACTGCCACAAATGTTATAGTGAAGAAATCTGCACATCTCACAAAATGTTATGAAATATTGAAGCCTTTTAATTTGATTGAAGTTGAACCTACCCAAGGATTCGATCCCAAGGGTATATTCTCAAATCATTTGGAAATTGCATGGTATTAAAATTTATTTATAAGTACTATTGAAGAAAGTCGAGAAAATGAAGTAGAAATACTGAAGGAAAATGAGATAGAAATACATTATGAGGATGTAGCAAGTGAAGTGAGCACTAATTCTAATGAAAAGACCAAGGAAAGGGGGGGAAATCCTACTAATGCACAATGCTCTTTAGCCCCACATACCGATCATAGTTCCTCATTGACCCACAAAATACATGGAAACATTACAATCCAAGGAGAGAGTAATGCAAGATGATCTAGTGGAGATGACAAAGAAGAACCACCCCCTCATATTAGCTTGGAAATGTCCCATATTGTTACTTCTTCCAAAAGTAAAAGTTCAAGTAAAATAGGGCCACAACAAGCAAAAGGACCCACATATATGGAAGCGAACAATACTATCATCAATGACTAGGTAGCATCACGTTTGGTTGAGAGGTAGAAACTATTGAAGAGTTGGATATTGAAGAGCTAGTCATTTTTAAGAACATACATTGAGCATGCACAACATGCATTATGACGGGGCTTATATAAAGTTCCAGTTTGAAAAGGTGCATGTCAAAAAAAAAAAAAAATTGCTAAAAATTGTAAATTAGAAGTTGTTGTCTTAGAAGTAGGACAACTAGACTCTTGAAGTTACAAATGACTATAAGGAATGGACTTTCTCACTTTTTCAGTAATCAAGAGGTTGAAAATATGAGGTTAAAAAGAAATATAAGTGAGCCAGAGGAAGCTCTTAGTCCTATACCTCTATTTATGCCCCCTTCATCTATTCAAGTACCTAAAACTTCAATAGCAATCACCCCCAACACACCCTAAAAAGTTAAGAACACAACAAAATGTTTAAATGGTATCAAAGACGATGTCCCATTAAATATTAATAAGAAACTAGGAATAATTTAGGA
>APFE030096525.1:2220-20064 GCA_000404065.3 Pinus taeda
CCCGAGCCCCCGCCGGGGGACCGCTAACCCCTGAACCCCCCAGCTGGGGGGGATCGCCCCCCCCGAACCCCCGCAGGGGGGACAAGTTCCCCCCGCACCCCCCCGCATGGAGGGGTGTACAAACTTCCTGGGGTATACATCCGACTGAAACAAAGACCTCTGAACAATCATGCTCCATACTCAACAGCTCCAACTGAAACTAGCTAATAATGTTCACTACAAAACATATATCTAGCCTAGTATTTATCAGATACATTAGGAAACCTACCAATTGATGATATGAGGTAGGATCCACAAGACTCGAGTTGGATCTCCTCAACTTCTTGAGATTGGTGATCATAGGAGTAACCATTCGCTTAGATTCCATCATCCCAATTTTTTGTAATAACTTGATGATGTACTTTCCTTGCCCAAAATATATCTCCCCAGGTCTTTGCCATATTTCTAGACCTAGGTAGTAATGCATTAGTCCAAATCTTTCATCTCAAATTCAGCTGCCAACTTCTCCTTACATTCTTGCATTCTTCGTTTTACATCAGTGGTGAATAAATAATCCACATATACTATAATAATGATTGGTTCGTTATTCATGACCTTGATATATAGATTTGGATCAACAGTACTCTTCACAGAACTTGTTATGTAACCAGCTCACAAAATAGAAGAAAAGATAGATCAACGACTTCAAAATCAACCTCTTCGAGGGGGAAACCTTCTTTACATTAAACAAATGAATAATTCTTTGATGACATAAATGAAAAAAACATATTTTCTATATATAGGAGTCTAAGGGGTCATAATATAATCAAAGCTGACATAAAAAAAAGGGCAAAACAATAAAAATTGTGGCCTTCTATGGGGCATAATTGTAGGTTTTAACCCCGTACAGAAATTACCTGCATACGAATTCTAAATCACAGGAAAAATAAAAATGCGAGAGCATAACACATATACACAGAGATTTCCCACTGGATCTCAAAACCGATACTACCAGCTTGTTTTTTTCATTATTTTCCTTTCAATGTTACAATACATATTTATACATGCCGAAGCATCCAATACCATGGACCGAAAAATCATCGCATCCAAAACTATGGACCGAAAAACCATAGGTAGGTTCGCCCAACCTAATATAGGGTCCAAAATTTTTTTTTTCGGGGCGCTGCCCCGAACCCCGTAGAGGGGGGCTCCGCCCCCCCTCTAACCCCTCGATTCACTATGTAGGTTAGTCGTGGAAAGAATATAACACAACCCAACAGTTAGGGGCATGGAAAAGGGAGCTAGTTTGGTGAGCACGACAATGAAATTGGTAGGCTAGGACATCAGGGTTTGGAAGGAGGCAAGAATTTTTGGATTCCTCTTTGGTTTCGTTTAGGGAGGATGGTGTTGGTGTGCAAACCCAAGAGAGTGCAGAATTGAGAGTATCCCTTAACTACAATAGGTTCCTATTGCGTGGGATCTCGAGAAGCTTTAGACAAGAATTAGGATTTTGAGGGAATTATGGTACATGAATTTCTCATACTCCTGGAAGGTCTAGAGGAAATTTATCATGGTGGGGCTTCATTCTAGAGCGCCACCCTATTTTCTTGGCTACTATAGGTGAATGGTTTCATTCCAATGTTTATGGTATGGTATTGACATTTCTACATTTAATATTTTCAGTTCATCTATAAAGTCTGGTATGGAATGTTCTGTTTTGTGCAACAACATTAGGAGTTGGGTTCCTTGGTCACCTAGTCAGTGGGTCTACTCTCGATTGTAATAAATCTCAGGACTAATGGTGTAATTGCAGAGCCGACTCTTCAAAGCTAGTATAATTTGGTTTCAAAGGGAGAATATTTTTTCCCCAACCCAAGGACCTCCATTCTTTGGTGTCCAGGGCAGCAGATTGTGGGTCGTATTGGTGTCGAATAGTAGGAATGTTGAAATCCCTCAAGGGTTGTGGAAATTTCCTAACAATCACTTGATGTAGTGATAGAGAGGGCATCCCAGATAGTGAGGAGGCAACCAAGGTCGAGGAATTCATGAGGAGGACGAGGATCTAGAAGTCCCCCTCAAGGAATTGCCTGGGAACGTTGTGCTGCCAACTCCCTTTGACATTATAGAAGTGAAAATCCATCACCTTCAACATTAGGTTGACCGGCTAGACTAAGCACAAAATAGGAATATGCAGACCTAGTTGGTTTTCTTTCTAATATCCTCTGCAACCAGAGATGCATTCTTGACTTCCAACCCACCCTATGACATCCATGAGGCCTTCTAATAGACAATTTCGAGACCCGTGTGGCTCATGTGGATTCTCACATTCATGAGGCTTTCCACCATCCAGAAGTTAATAGAAGAGCTACAGAAGTAATCACCTCTAATCCTATTTAGTTATGAAGAATCTAATCAAATGTATATATGTTTTTAATTTATTTTGTGCATGGTGGGAAGTAGATAGGATGATATATTTATTTCCTTTTCTTCTTTCTGAGATGTTTCACATGTACTTATAGGCCAACAAATACGGTCGGATTGAGGTTTTTTTTGGTTTGCAGAAGAACTCCTCACAGTGTATCATTTTCCTAAGTGAATAGAAAATTGTGTATTACAAAAAAAAGAAGGATAGATTGAAAAATACCATCAGTCACCAAGAAGATGACTATGATCAAGCTTAGTACAAAGTTAGCTAAGATGAATGAATGAAATGATGCACTTGAAAAGGAACTAAGGGAGAAGAATGCATAGTTAGAAGCACAAATTAAGAAAAACCACAATGTAATATAGTAATATCAAGTAGATTTAAAGACATTGGTTGGAACAAATCATGATGAATGACAACAAAAATTTTCCTCATTAGAAATATCATACTCAGTCTTTCTAAGTTGCAACACACATCTGAGACAGGGGAAATGCTTTTGAGACCTCTAATTCACCATACTAGCCTCACAGACCAAATCCTCAACTAAATATACCTCAGACTCTACCTAATACTCCAACACCAAAATCACCTCACATACCAAAACCCCAAGTAAATATACCTTGGACTTTGCCTAATCCTCCAACACCTAACTTGCCTCACAAATCAAACCCCCAACTAAATGTACCTTAGACTCTACCTAATATTCCAAATCCACAATTAAATATACTTGCTTATGGTATGATGATTAAAGACTAATACCAACCATACAACCAACAATTTTTTTCCTATCCCCTCGAGCCAAACTAATTGTCAAAATTCGATGGGAACAAAAACAAAGTGTGGCCTAATTCAACAAGGTAGAAGAATATTTCAAGATCTAAAACTTTTATAGTGACAATGAAAATATCATATATGCATGCATGCAACTAGAAGGAGATGCATACAATTGGTATGTGTGGTGGAAAAAATTGATATGCACAATAAGTTGGAACAAATTTAAAGATGAATTCATTAAAATATTTCATTGCATCAAATAAGAGGACCTTTCCACTCACTCTCACTAGGTTGCAAAAATAAGGAAATATAGATGAGTTCACATGTGAATGGGAAGCACTATCTACAAGAGTACTTGGTTTATCAATATAATGATTAATGTGATTTTACATCAATAGATTGAAACCACACATCTAAATTGAGATAAAGTTACATGATATTATAACTATGAAAAATGCAATACAAAAAGCAAATGCTACAAAAAATAATTTTGAAAGAATATTGTTACAAAAAATTGAAAATTTACATTCAAGGTGAAGGATTTCCCAAACTATTGACATAGAGAATGAAAAATACCTTCCACCACATCCATGATGATGAGGAGGAAAACCTAATCTAGTGGTCCAAAGAATAAAAAAAGGTAAATGCAAACATTGTGGTGAAAAATGGGATGCTAGACACAAATGTTTTAATGGAAATAATACCAATAATGAAGAAAAATATGGTTCATATAGTGAATAATCATAAATAGAAGAAGTTGAGGATTCTCAAGAAGATTCCCCAGACTTAGACAATGATAATTTCCATGCATATCATTATCAGCCATGATAGATGTTAGGTTCCTATACCAATAGAAGTCATAATTTTGAATGACTAAGGTTAAGCCTTGTAATATTGTACATACCTTTGTTTTCTGCAAATGTTTTCCACATTAAAAAATTAAAAAATGTAAAGAGGGTATGTCCTAAAAGAATAATCAAAGGACAACAAGAATAAGAAAATGTCAAAAAATGAAAATATATGAACCCCAAAAACAAAAGAGACCATGAAAGTGTGCAAGTCAAAATGCCACTACTATTTCTTTTTATGCATAATAATGATTGTGTACAGCTTGTTATTCATGCCACAATCCACGATAATCAAACTGTTTAATCTTGATTATACCATGCTTTGAATTTTATGTTTATAGTTAGAGAATAAAATCTGACGAAACAGTTTAATCTTTGCAGTTCATTAGATAGGTAGAGAAAATAAAAGGAGCTCATCAATTTATCTGAGCCCTTGGATGATATAAGGTTAGAATTAGATAGTCTACTTTGTAAAATAAAAAGAATTGATAAGGGTTTTCTAGCCTAAATGCACCCAAATAAAATGAAGAAAAAAATGGTAGGGTGAGTAAATGGGTAAGTAGAAGAAAGGTTGCAGAAATATCAAGTGATTACACAAAAGCACTTATATCATGTTTAAATGCATCTTTCAAATGTGCATAAGCAGTAAACAAAGCAAGGGCAATGGTTTACAACTTCGTTTATTTAACATCCCCTCAATCATTTCACCCTTCTACTTATTTCCCATAAATAAGTTTTATTTACTTAAATACTTTAAGTCAAAGAGGCTCAGAGCATTTCTCTGACTTTTGAAGGGACCGAACCCTTGGCTTAATGACTTAGGGACACAAGTGCTAGAATCCCCTTCATGAAAATTCATCTCCCTTCATTTCCCCTCATTAGTCTAATAAAATCCCTTTTCCTAAGGTTAAACTTCATTTACCTAGGAAGAATAACTTCCTCCCCCCCTCCCGACCCCCACAATTAAACATATTTCATCCAAAAACCCACAAAATAACTTTATCCTAAGTATTGAATGTATGTAAAGCCCATAAATATTACATGCTACATTATGCTTAAGGAATAGTCACTCCACTCATTTCATATTAATTTCTAATTTTATTGTATAAATCCCCTATAAATTCCATTATCTCGTATTAATTAATTCCTTTATATAAATAACCCAACCCCTAATATAGTTATAAACTATACACTTTACCCCATATCCTGACATAAGTAATTAATCCCGACATTTAACCTCGCCCCATCGCCTAATCTTGTCATTAAGTGGCACCCGATCACTTAACCCATGATTAATTCCTAAACTAATCCCATACAACTGAAGATTAAAGGTATGCCCCCTTCGAAAGCCTTTCCTTTATCCCTCGTGCAATTCCCTCACCTGACTCCCGTCTGATCATCGCCGCCCTCATCCGACGGCCTATATCCATATCGGCTGAACCTGATCACCGACCTTTACTTGCCCAATAAGGTGGTTTTCCCTGACCCCCTAAATGCTACATGTCGCACTCTAAGATAGATCGGGTGACCCCTTCTAAAAAACACCCCCACCATAAAAATGGTGCAATGGCCAAGCAAAACCACTTCCCCGCTTAACTGAAAAAATCGCCAACTGTTCATTCATAAATGAACTCACCAAAAAGAAATTGTTTTTCTATAAAAGGCCAAAAAATCCCTCTTTTCCCGCTTTTCACTCAGTTTCTCTATAAAGCTGTGAAAACCTTTGCGACTCCTGCAAATGCCAAATTGACCAACATACCTCCAAATTCGCTCCAGAAGATGCTGCAGACAACCCAACTGACCTCCCAGTCTGTGCCAGAACGATACAAACCACTGCAGCTGCTGTGAACCATCAACTTGAAGCCAATTCACCCAATTCTAGGTATTTCACCATAGAATACCACTCCTTATTAACATTTGGAAACATTCGGCCTGTTAAGTATTTTCATTAAGTCAAATTAATTGAAAATTACCTTAAATTTAAAAACACCTGCGGCCAAAATCCTTTGGAAGTTCCTAATTTCATTCAAAATCTCTAGCACCTAATTCAAATCCACAAGAACTGAATAATGGCTCCCATCCCTATCTACATGGACGTCAGACCTGTGAAAACTCCACATTTGGACGTAGACCACCTTCCCCTGGCTGATAGGGATTTCCAAATAAAAGATACCAGTGCATTAGAGCTCCTGCTCAAAATTCATTTCTTGAGCAGAGACAACTACCTGAACCATTCATATGACATTGGCCTTTGGGAGTCCAATTTACCCAGGTATCAGTTCCCCAAGTACATATCTTCCTAGAAATTGTCCACATGTGCCATGCATGCTACATCCCTAGCCATAGAACCATAATGTCTCATGACCAAAAGGTTTTTTTTACTATCACAACTGAATCCATCAATGAAATGCTACATTTCCAACCAACACCAAACCTAACCCCTCTCTCAATTGGAGATCGGATAGACTAGTACACCAAGTTAAGTCCATCAAGATTGGCCCAGTTACTCCAAACTTGCATTGTAGAAGAAAAACACGTTCCTAAAGATCCCCCTCCATATATGTCAGTGATTTTCTCTACAAGGGGCAATCATATTGTGACCATGATATCATGTATTTTGGGCTACAATACAAGTGAATAAATTGATGAGCTTATACTTGCCTTCATGTCCATTTACACCCCAGGACAACCTCTTGCAACCATGTATGATTTGCCCAATTTATAGCTGATAGAATGCATGAGTAGTTTACTAGAATGAGCAATGAACGAGTATTCAAATACTCATCTGTATTATATCACCTATTTTTATATTATCAGCTGGATAGGTTTCCTTTTACTCTTCAGAAGCTTGATACCAAAGGCTAGCCTAGGTCTGTCATTTTTTGGACCCCAATATTCCAAAAATTTGGATCACCATACAACTATTTAGATTTCATAGATTGTTTTGTCCATCCAGTCATGACTATGCTGAAAGGAAGCCCTCCACCTAGGATAAGTCCAGAAATAAAAAGAGTCCTCCAGCTGTCCAAGAAAACCAAAGTAGGAGATTGGTATCTTTACCAAAACCATACATAGATAAGGATTTATGGTTGCCAGCTTGCACCATATAAACTACCCAAGTACCTCCCCACGAGGTTATTTTCTCTAGAGTACTATAGGAAAATAATGAACTCTGATGAGATAAATTTTGTCTCGACCAAGAAGAGATCTCAATTCAAAGTAAAAAACTAGTTAGGCCCCCTCATCTACAATTCTAGAGAGGCAGGGAGGAAGCAGACCAAATTTTGCAGCAAATGAAGTTCCAATAGAGTTTCATGTGGAGGTATGACCCACAAGAATTCATGACCAGATTCAGAAAAAAGGCCAAGTTGGGACCTTATATCCACCACTCCATACTAGAGATAGAATCATATGCCAATCAATCTAAGTGGTTGGAGAACACTCTTATAGATAGGGATAGTATAAAGGTAGACACTGAAAATACCTTGATTGATTTAGAGAAGCAGCTTGATGAGAGCTCGTTTCTGTAGGTACCTGAACAAAAAGAAGACATCATGAGTACCCCTCTGATCATGCAGACTCCCCAAAAAGAAGAAAGAAATCCTAAGAGGAACAAAGAGGGAGTTTCCAATTCAAGCATGGATACATCTAATGTGTAGTGTGAAACCAGTCACAGCAAGAGGCAGAGGCTTAATACTGTTTCTGAACAGGAAGATACAAAAGGATCAACACAGGTGACCAAAACCGATTTGGATAGAAGTAAGGGCCCAACCCCATCTGGGAAGACACATGAACCATCCACATCACAAACTCAGATGTTGGAAAGGCAACTAAGTGTGGAAGTGTCTTCATTTAGTAGGCCTGCTGACAAAGACCAAGACATAAAGGACAGATATAAAGAAATCAAAATGAGGAATGAGAAGCTCAAAGCTGAGACATATGCTCAATATCTGAAAATTACTCCCACGAATCAAACAAGGCTGATGTTAGCTTTTGACATCAATGAGGGAAAGCTTCAAATTTCCTTCATCAAACCTATAACACAGCAGCCCAAGACATCATCAGAATTCAAGAGGGTTGACTTTGAAGTATTGGCCAAGGATATTCATCCCATAGACTAAATAGAACTGCATAAATAGGCTGGAGAGATGATATATTCCACCCTTACAGGTAAAGCCATAGCTGCCCATCAGCTACAAAACTCATTGAATAATAAATTTTAGTTGGAGAAACCCTCCTCACAGGCCAAGGATACCAGGATTAAGTCTTTGGAAGACTTAGTTATTGAGTCGAGACATGATCCCAAAGATATTAAAGCTACATAGAAACTCATAAAGAAGAAGAATGATGATATTGTTGTACTTAAGAAGCAATTAAAAATACCCTAGCCACAACATCCTCAAACACTTGCAGTCATAGAGAGCCAAACCAAACATGAAGAGTTGATGGACTTGGTCCTAAAGCTTAATGATCAGTTAAGGGAGACAGAGAAGGAATTAGAGACTTTAATTCAATTGAAGCAAAGTGATATAGCCACAACTTCCACAAATTTCATCCCTACAGTATCTACACCGGTCCCTTCCACACTAGCAACTTCACTAGCACCTACAGCTCCACTTGCCACAACATTGCTAGTCACAATAGAGTCTACATCAGCAGTAGGTACATAAGGGGAACAAGTAGCATAATTGGTCAGAGCCATGGAGGAAATGTCTATTCAGGCTACAGAAATGAACAAACTGAAAGAAAAGGTGGCAAGTTTAGAAACTGACTACAAACTTGCCCAAATTATGGAAAAGGAAGAGGCACAAAAGGCCGGTAGAATGAGTGAAAGAGTCAAAGCTATTGAGAAAGAGTTAACATTGGAGAAACCCATTGGGCAAGCCAAGGAACTGTTATGGGCCAATATCATTGACTCTGTCAAGGATATTTGGCTATCTATTCAAGTTATTTTTGAGCAGACAAAATTGATAAAGATAGCTACAAGAGCTATCCAAAAGGTCAAGATGAATTAGGTGACATGCTTGAGGATGCCAATAGACTCATCCACTTCCTTAACATCAAAAACAAATATGAGCTTCATGAGCTGGATATAGAAGACAAAACTAAAACCATTTTGGAAATAAGGAAGGTCCTTTCCAAGAGGAACCTAATGCTAAACTTGGAAGAAAAGTGCCAGAACATGCAGGTATCCATTGATAGATTCATGGCTAAATTCCAAATTTTGAGGGAGAAAGGATTTCCTAGTCCATTGGTCATTAATGACATACTTTTGACACAACTGGACTATGATAATAGACTCAAGAATTTAGCTAAAGAACAAGCTAGCACTTCAACAATAAAAGAATTTCCAACAGTGAAAGTTTTGTATAATACATTTGAGAACTTGCTTTTCTCTCCAGAATGAGATAAAACACTTGTTCATCACCATGCCCAATTTTTCCAAGTATACTGAGGCCGATGAGATATATATGTGAATGATGAATGTCAAGTTACCTGATGTAGAATGGTGGGAAAATATGACTGATTTACTGTGAAAAATTTACAATAAAAAAGTTACTACAAAGTAAAAGTAGAATAGCAAGGTAAACAGATGAAAATGGGTCAGCATGGTTAAAGAGTATTAGTGCCAAAGAGTATTAGGTGAAAGGTAAAAGTTAAAGAAGATTCCAACGTGAAAGACCACAACAACAAACCAACATAAAGGGCTTAAATCCAACCATAAAAGCCAACAGTACCACAATAAAAGGGACAACATGAAACAGTTCAATAGTTGTCTCTATCTTTCTGCAAGAAGATATTTTGTATTTCCTAGATTAAATCTCACGTTTGTTTTGAGATATTTTTTAAATAATTAATGTATAAGTACTTCATAATTTGAAGTATGTAGGGTGGATTCTTAGACATTTTTATAGACCTTTTTGATTAAAAGGTTGTAAAGCTATTGTATCACTGACTGGACCAGTAAGCTGGATTAATGAATAAAGACAAGACGTTTCACAGGATTCATGTGTAGAGAAAAGTGCAGACAAGTATTTTCTCTTGTGTTTTTATCTTTCTTAAAGTTTTTCCACAATATTTAATGTATATATGAAATCTGAATGCTATAATATGGAATGATATCTCGGAATTTGCTTCATTGCACTTTGTTTTAACTATTATGCATCTAAATGTTTTCTGCTAATCATCTAAGTTAAGGAATTCTTGATTGCTCCTTAGTTTAGGTTGTCTCCCTATAATCTACAGTAAAGGATTCTTAAGTGCCCTTTGTTTCCGATTATCCTCTGTTCCTCGTTTTGATCCCAGTCTGAGAATTCTTAATTTCTCTCTCACCCTGGTTAAGACCATTTCACCCATCTGGCCCAAATACCTGCACTTTACTCTTCTAGATTTCCTTTTGAACACTCCATTTAGTGAGTTAATTCCAATTCTACTACCCATCTGTTGACTCCATAGCCTAATGGTCCAAAGACATCATTCTATCCATCTGTTTTAAGGATTCCACCATCCAATCTTCAAGAAAAAGCAAAACCCCCCTGAAACTTCAAAACTAGCCTGAAATCCCAGCAAACAAAGCTAAATCATATAGAGAGAGCCCTCTCTGAGCCATAGGTTGTCTAGACCCTATGCTTAAAAGTTGGTTTGTGGTTACCTCGGTCCTTTCTTTCTTCTGGAAAATTGTAGGGAAAAGTTATGAGTGATAACAATAGGAATAGCC
Organism: Pinus taeda; assembly: GCA_000404065.3. Lineage (NCBI taxonomy): Eukaryota > Viridiplantae > Streptophyta > Pinopsida > Pinales > Pinaceae > Pinus > Pinus taeda. The sequence continues at coordinate 12,965 of APFE030096525.1, forward strand.
AACCCCAAAAATTAAAGTTAAAAGGGCATATAAGAAAGAATAAGGTAATGGTTCTAATAGATACACCAATTACTCACAATTTTTTTGATTCAAATCTTAAAAAAAAGGTTGATTTTTTTCACATATCCAATTCCTAATATGAAAGTGATGGTAGCAGATGGAAAGAAAACCAAAGTAGGAAAATACCATAATATTAAATTTTTGATTTAGGACTACAATCAAGAAGTCCCATTTTAAACCATACCTCTTGGAGGAGTGGATGTGGTCCTAGGTGTCCAATGACTACAGACATTATGCACTCACTCTGCTAACCATCAAAAACATTATATAAATTTTAGATGGGAATTTCGGATAAGGTTTTCGTTGATTTCAATATGATGTCAAGCCTTGGCTAAACAAATCCCTATGCATTAAGCCCTAACAACTAGTGGCATGATCATAATATGGTTATCATGATGAAAATGAAAAAGGTTCAGCTTTGCAAGGATCTATTGTGTTGATGACTCATCATTACTAAGAAAATGAACCTGAGGAGCTCAACTTGGTGTCCTATTGTTCAATGAAAATCAAAATAAATTTATGTTATATGCTTTGTGATTGGAGTCAATGTATTACATATGAGAGATATTTTGAAAAATGTACCTATCTTACATGTCCTAAATTTGCTGATAATGTTTCTTCTCTAAACAACCAAAAAATGAATTACATGAATAGGTTGTAGGACAAAATATGAGCCTCAGTGTCGACCATAAGATTGCTTCCAGTGGCAGATTGTGGCCAATTTTTTTCTAGAATTACAAGAAAAAATCTAATATATTAATGCATAGGAGGGCTACTAGATAAAATGCATAGGCTGGTTGCTATTTTTAGTCATTTCGACTCTCTCCAATAGATATATATTTTCACGTGCTTGAACAAGTATAAATACAAAATAAAAATCCTCATTCTGGCCATCAATCTTAGTCAAGGAATAAAAGGGATTCACATCTAAAGAAGTAATACGAATAAAGAATAAAGTAAGATTCGAATATGAGGCAGAAGTTATGAGGAAATATACAAATTTCTATTATTCGTTTTTTAAAGTTTGGACCTATGGGAATAATAATTCAAACTTATGACCTTTGACATAAAGTCAAGACTTGAGGCACTATGTTTTTTGGACATGTGGGTTATTAACTGAGGCATTTAGACTTGTTAATCCCGAGGCACTGGGACTTGTTACTCTTGAGGCACTCAGACATGTTACTCATGAGATATTTGAACCCATAGATGTGTATAATGATGGCATATGTGAAGTTCAGACCCGTGGGCAGAATTTTAAGAACTTGGACCTATGGAAAAGGAGAAAATACCTGTGACATAATTTTTGTCAGTGATCTGAAGTGTGGACTTATGACATTTAGACCTGTGCAGTGTTACTTTTGTTGATATTTGAAGCACCATTAAATACACTTCTTGACCAAATCTACTGGAACATTGTTGAAGTCTGGAGAATCCTTATTAGAGTGTCATCAAAAGAAATCTTGATGAAAGCATATTTAAGAGCAATATTTAAGACATCCTTTGGACAAACTCTTGTAGACATATTTTTGAAGACATATCCAAAATAATTTTTGTTGAAGCAACACTTGCTGATGAATTATTGAAGGACCTTGTATAGGACCAGGTGTGCAAACCTACTAAAGACCCATTGAAGCAACACTATTGAAGATTTGTAAGGTGGTATGTGTCTTTCGTTGAAGAAATGCTTGATGCATCTTGAAGACTTATTGTGGAAGTCTTGTTGGAGGACACTCAAAGATACCCTTGGAATAATAGACACCTTTGAAGTAGACAAAACTTGGAATATTATAGAAGCATAATTGAAGATTTATTGGAGCAAACCTAGAGAAACATATGACCTTTGTGTGGGCTTGTTGAATAAGATCAATTGGAGCATTTTTTAATTCCTCATGAAGTAATTTTGAAGAAGATTGTTTGTGTAGACATAAAGAGTTTTGGAGACACAAACTAGTCTTGTTGGAGTTGACCATGATGAACCAACACCTAAAGCATTTTGTAGACTATTTGAGGCATTTGTTGAAGTAGATCTTGGAGTTATTTTCAAGACTTGTAGAAGAATATATGGGAAGTCCTAAACTAGCACTAAAACCATCTTGAAGTAGAGGGTTGGAAACCTATGGGATTGGAGTCCTCACAAAAATTTGGAGCCATGTGGACTATTAGGTCAGAGCCTTGTGGACTATTAGGTTAGAGCCTTAATTGTTGGAGAGGTTTGGAGTCCTCAAGTAGACCAAGTTGGAGCTTGGTTTGAAATTGAAGATTGGAGTATTTGTCTAAGGTTGGAGCCCTGAAGTATTATTGTACTTAATTTGTTGTAAAATAGGATAGGAGTCCTCATCAATCTCAGTAATAAAATTATTATTTTGTTATACATCTTGTGTTTTGGTTTTACTAAGTAATATTAACTAGCATAAAATGACAATTGTAAAAGAAATGTATATTCACCCCCCCACTCTGTATTTCCAATAGGGAAGGAAAAAAATACAAGTTATCTGGTTTTCAACCACCTTATGGTGAAGTTGGTCAAAAAGGAGCATTAGAATATTGTTAGGCGGACAAATCTCGTTCTACAGACATAACAAGATCTCCCTATACTTGGAAACCAAGAGTAGAAACAAACAGACAAATAAGTAAAATCATTCCCTAATTTATGATTGAATTACAAATATAAGAATATGCAAAGATGCATATCGTTCCACAAAATTCTTTTTAATGAACCTCACTATCATACTTTGCAGATTCCAATCTTTCTCCCTTGATGCTTCAAGAGGATATTTGTAAAGATGAAGCCAAATAAGATATCAAAGCATAAGATTTATCAAATATTTAATCATAAACCATGTAATAGATCAATGAGCCTTACAATAAACAATATAACACATGCATATGGGAAAGAAACAAATATTTTAATTAATGATAAAGAGTAGGAGATTTACAACCAGGTGCCTTGATGTTGGAGTCCCCTTGCAATGATCCTCAACCCAAGCCTTTGAAATGAAAATAATTCCAATAGAAATTTGAGCAGCATTTAGGTAAGTTCAGAGGTCTGAAACGACGACCTAGATCACTTTGCAAGCATTGTAATTATAGGAAGGAGCGTGTTATCACTCAAAAAAAATCTTTCCTGTAACAAAAAACTCCCTAAGGTAAGCTTTTCAAACCAATCTTATAAATTGAAGGCTATCCCCTTCAATCCATAGTGGGCTCTCTCTGACAACCTAATCACTAAATTTAGCAACTGACTATGCATTGACACAATGGCTAGATCTTCAATAGGGTTTATGGGCTTTGAATGTGGTGGTTGGGTAGGGTTGAAGAAACCTCAACTATTGGGCAATGGATTCAAATATGAGTGTCTACAATGATTATCAGTGACTGATAAAATGCTCTAGGAAACAAAGGCAAGGCAAATGGTGTATATCTGAGAATGTAATCATTGTAGCATGAAAGTAGAAAAAATGATTAAAAATCCATCACATTTAAAGAATATAATAAATGATGAATTTTAAATGTAACTTTAGAGGAAAGTGTGAGTATTTAACTTTATGTAATGTAGCATCTAAAAAAGGATGAGTTCCACAACATTTACTTTCAATATAAATACTTAGAATATTTACACATAAATGAAGAAATGAGAAAGGAATCACATGCACATAAGAAAGGGTAAAACCTTCAAAACATAATTGTCATGAATCTCTGAGATGAAAACATTATTTACTTCTTCACTTGATATTATTAATACTCAAGCAAGATTACAAAAGAGAGTAGTAGTTTCTTCTCCAAAACTTGAAAATCCAACCTGTTTTCCTCCTTTTTGAGGTAATATATAGGGAAAATACATAAAAGATAAGATCCACAAAGTCTGGTAGAAATAACTGTAAAATATTTACAATATCTGATATTTTAATTAACAAAACATAATGAAAATCCTATCGTCTTAGCTATTTGATCTCTATTTGGCACATAACATTGGTCAAAGTATCTTGTAAATTGTTGCACATGTCTCCTACTATTCTTTTGGAACAATTACGAGTCATAGTTATATTGTAGGATCTGAAATTTTTCACTCATTTGTAGGCTTGATATCTGGAACTACAACTCATATTCCCTCTTGGTAGAAAACCTGGTACATGGACCTGTAAACTCTGTTGAAATTGTGCAACTGTCCTGTGTAACTGGTTGCTTCTTTTAAGGCTCTTTTTCCTTATGTTGACTTGTATTCTTTGCAATCCTTCAACCACAAAAACCTTTGATATATTAACATAACATATCGAAAATAAATTGACTATCAAAAAAGAGTAAAATGGAGCAGACCAAAATGCTGAGGTATAATTAGGGGCTTTTAAACAAAATTAGGGTTTTGCATAATTCTCTACCAATGAAGTAAATGGATCATTCTTCCATAGCTTTTGTAGCTAGAGAAATCACGTTTACATTGTCTTGTCTTCTTATCATTCTTTTGGTATCTTTCTATATGGTTTTGCTAGCTTTTAGGGTTTCTTTCCCTTTTCTATCTGCATACTTTGTTTTCCTCAGTTTGGTGGCCTTCCTTTTGCTCTTTGAAACTTGCACAGTCTCTTCATATTCATAAAAAAATACTATATCCTTTATCTTAGGGTTAATTTTTGCCTTTAAACTCAGTCTTAGTTTGTTTATAGGATGAGTATGAGGTTTTCTGCAATAAACCATAGGCTCTGTTTCTATTTCTTCATCCCCTATTTCCATTTTCTGTTTCCATTTTTCAACTTGTGTTGTTGTACGATTTGCCTCCTCATCTTCCAACATTATCTTTTGTTGTCTTATTGTTCTCCTCTCATAGATCGTAGCCTTAGGTTCCTTTACAGGGTTTTCAATATGCTCTTCAACATGGATATGACTAGGCTGTCCATTTGTTTCCTTAGCTAGAGTTTTGATAGAAAATTTAGTTTGACCTCTCCTTTGTCTTTTGGTTGTAGGGTGCTCATGTTTATTCGTCTTAGTTGTTCCACCTACTTGTTTAACTCACAAGTATATATTAATTTTATTAGGTTGTGATGACAAATGTCATGAGGTTGTAGTTCAAGTCTCGTTCTAGATTTGGTAGACATTTTCAACATAATTTGATGAAGAAAATAGGGAAAATTTATTTTACTGATGTTAGAGTCAGTATTTTCATACTGGCACCAATGATCAAAAATCCTCTTTTCACATCATATTAGGGTCCCATTCTAAAATTTTTGTCATTCCACTTGGTTGTCATGCAAAAATTTGGTCACTGAAGGTTGAATTAGGGTTTCCTTTACTCCTTTTCGAAATTTACCCCTTGCTAGCTCATTTCAACCTTGCTGAGTATCCATTGTCAATAAAGTTAATGACATCATGCCATCACATCAGTCATGCCATCTTGAAATTCAATCGTTCAAGGTCTCATTAGGTATTTTAGGGTTTTTCAAGGTTTCATTAGGTCATTAGGATTTCTAAGGTTCCAATAGAACTCCATTCCATTGCATAAGACCAAAAAGTAAATGGTGATCAAATAACATCTCTTCACCATGTGAAGATGATTTGCAAAGAGAAATTCTTATTTCATCATGTAATTTTATGTTCACTATATGTAACAAGTACTGTTCCTAAGCTACTAACTAAATCTATATATGCCAACTTCATTAAAGCAAAGTCAAACTCAAAGAGTTCTTAAAGACCATAAAAAGTTAAATTTGTCAAAGGAAATAGTCAAGTGAAAGGGTAATGTTTCAAAAAGTTAAGTGAATGCCAAAGGGAGTTGTCTTTTGCCAAGGGTGTCCAAATCATCATTTTCCACAAGCACTAAACTCTAATTTCCTCTCCCACTGAACTAGGGTTGGCTATGGAATCAGAGACATCTGAGAAGAGCAGGAATAAGGGAGGTCATTTCAGAAAGTATGATGCCATTCCAACTCATAGACATCATGTCTCCATCATTTTTCAAGAAGTCATTCCAAGGGACAAATAATTTGCCATACATAGGGCTAGTTTTTCTTCAAACTATGTTTTTGACCAAACAGAGATGAAATTAACAAAAGTGAGAAGGTTTTTGTCCAAAATTTTCCTACAATATCACACTTCATTTTTTCATCCTCATTCTGCACTTTTTGACCAGTCTTGGGAGAATTGATTTCTGAGGGGCTATAATTGATCATTTATAGTGCTTGATAGGTCCATTGTGTAGCCAAGAGAGAGATATTTCCAACGAGCTATCATAGGCTCAATTTTGACTTCGGTAAGGCACTCAAAAGTGGATTTTAAGTCAGAGCTATGCACTTCCTTCTGGATCTACGCACTTGCCCAGAAATCAGCAGCATGGTCAAACGGACAATGCCCTAGGTGTTGCACACCTTTTTGGGGAACTTTTTGGAGAAATGGATACCAACATTGGATGAATAATGAAAAACACATCTAAGAAAACCATGTTTCTAGCCTTATTTTGCAAAATTGGCAGGTGAAAAGGGCAAAAAACTAGCAAAAAATCATGTTTCTACCTCATTTTTGGCCCAAGCGCTACGTGTTTGACCAGTATTGGGAGAACGAATTTTTTGAGGGTCAAATTAGGTCCATTTTGGAATCTGAAGGTAGATTTGGAAACTATATAGGAAAATATTTCTAATGAGCTATCTTGGGATCAATTTTGACATCAGGAAGGCAGTCAAAAGCAGTCTGTAACATGGAGGGCACACATGACACTGCGAGGGCGCACTTGACAATTTTCCTGATTTTTCATTGTTCTTCTCTAGATTTGATTTTCATCTTTGGAAATCAACTTTTTGCTGATGTAATTAATATTTCAAATGTAATTTTGGTATTTTAATATTTCCTAGAGGTAAATGCATTAGGTAAATAGACTTCATCAAGTCAAATGAATCAATTTCAATGTAGTTAGGGATGAGTCACTTTAACCACCCTACACTCTAGCTATCAGTTCAAACTTTGGTGGAACTGCTCCTCTCATGGATTTGACCCCTGAGGTTGGGAGGAGTTTGTTTTGATGTCTATATATTCCCTTTATTCACTCTTTTCAGAGG
>APFE030096528.1:0-10053 GCA_000404065.3 Pinus taeda
TATGAAAGGATACAAATTTGAGGATTACTGGAACAAGAAAGTATTGAATATTATCATCTTTAAACAATATTGCTTTGTATTGATTGAAAAAGAATCGACACAACCATCTATATCACTTCACTGTCCTCATTTCCATTATAAATCAAAGAGATTGATTACTTGTGCCATGCTGGTTCTTCCTTAAACCCTATAATTCTCTTTGTTCATTATCATCAAATAAGGTTGAGGGCATACTTTCTTCTATTTGATATGTTTAGACTTCTTCCGCCATTCCTACTCCTAAGGAGTGTTGAGCCACCCTCTATGTATAAATAGGAAGTGTTGTTCTATATATATACTAACAATTGTATGATTTTGTTACAGATGGAGGATATGGGGTCTCATCACGAGCCAGTCTACCATGATCATAAGGAAGAAACAAAGTGGCATTCCCACTATGGCCACCACACTAGGGATATGATTCAATGGATGAATCAAGAAATAAAAAGTCCTTGCAACAAGAAGTCTCATCACAAGCTGGCCTACCCACCTTTTGCTCCTTCCTAGTGAATAGCAATGTGTTCATCTGGTCACCAAGCCAACATATTGGTCTCCACTCTGATATCATAATGCACTTTCCCTATTATACATAAAGGACCATGGTTCCAAAGGGTTAGAAAGCAACTCTGTCAAGGCTATAGATGCCTGCAGGCAATAGAAGCTCGGTTGATGGTATTGAAGTCATATTTCCAACATCAATAGTTATTATAAGTCCCTTTCCTTATTTGGTATCTTTACTATAGAGCGATTATGTTCCTAATTTATATTGAACCTTTATGCATGGATATCTTCTAAAAAAATCAATCATAATAAGCTTTAAGTGGAATGATGATGGTAAAGTATATTTTTTGTGTCAGATGTCCTTTTTCCCTTTTCAAAATCACCTCATAGCATCTCTTCACTAATTGATACATTGATTTTAGCACTCTGATATCTCTTGCGATCCTTTCATAAATAGGCGTACCTTACCATTCCCATCATCCCTGTATGTCGCCACCAACATGATTTTCCTTCATTCACTAGGTCGAAGGCGACCTATCATTTCAAAGGGGGGCGAGGGTGACTCCCAAACTACTTATGCATGTGTGTCAGTCCTTTATTTGGTTATGCCGAACTATATGACATTCCATAATAGCAAGTATTTAATGGTATTTATGCTGAAAAATATCATCCGATATAATGATCATAATGACTTGTTGTTCCATCACTGACTCTGTCTATTGCTTTGTTACCTGTGCTAACTTATAGTGTGTAGAATTCAGGCAATATGGGAGGAAGAACAGTGCGTAGGGAGCCACTAATACTGTCTATTTCTGATGCCACCAGAGAAATTCTGATATGGTTAATAACTTATCTTCTAAAAAATGTAGAAAAAGTGAAAGAAGAGATGACATTATAGATATTGTTATCCTTGCAAAGCTTGTAGAAGTTATAATACCCACAATTTTGTGCCTTTTTGTGAAACTGGTAGGGCTCGACAAATATCACATCTCAACAATAGAAGGGTGTAAGATCACAATCAACTGTATAAATGAATGGTCTAATCGTAAATCTGAGACAACACTACAAACATAAAGTAGGTACTGCTTCATGGACCCATCCAATATGATATGGTTGGAGATGAGTGGTAAAAATTTGGAATTCTTCAATCAATTGTTGAGAAAGCAGGTTCTTTTTGTTTCTATTGTCTATGATTAATTGTGCAATTTGTTGCTTGATCTAGAAACAATTAAGTGATGAGAGCTCCATTCTTCTACGATTAATTGTGCAAGTTGTTGCTTGATCTATAAATTGTTAAGTGAAGGGAGCTTCATTCTTGTTCTCATAGTAGCTTTACGCCATGAGAACCCACTAAGGGTGAGTGGAGGTTGAATTATTAACATGAATATCTAGGTATGCATCATTAATGTCAACACTTCACAGTTGTTTGATGTTGTTCAATAAGAAAGGCATTGACCATTTTTTCCTACAAGTCACATCATTCATTATCAAAATGACAATATCTCCAATGATAAAATTGATGTTTCTTCTTCCCTTCGCTAGTCAAACTAGGTGTTTCTTGATTGTGAGCAATAACAAGCTAGCGTCTTTGAAGATATTTAGGAGGGATGTTCCAATAAGGAAATTGGGAAGAGTTTGAGCTTTGCATCGATGTGAGAAAGAAAACTTAAAGTATAGTTTATGCAAAAGGGTTTGTTGTTGTTGTTTAGGGAGAACAATATTATTGCGAGTGGGACCATTTCATTTTGGTATCAAAGCTATGATATGCTCCAAGAAGATATCAAATTTGAATTTTGGATGCCTTGGATGAAATATTATACTTGCGATTATGAAGTATTTAATTCAATTTTCTGAACTGTATTAGGGCTTGATTAATTCATCAACATATAGGTGTTGACATATGAGAGATTACATTTAGGTAAATGACATTTTGAACAAATGTGGAAAAGGAAAGAACTAATTATGAAGCCCACAAAAAAGAATTAACAGTGGAGTAGGAAGAGAATCATTAAGATTTTGAACTAATTTCATAGCAAAACTAGTAAATATCTTTGTGATAAAAAAAGAAGATATGAACATGAGAAGAAAATGTTGTAGATACGTGTCCAAGAGTGTTAACACAAGCTCATCTTAACATTCTTCAAGTTGATGCCAACTACCTAATTGTTTGGTAGATTCTAAAAATGCCAGTAGTTTACCTAGATGACATAGATAGTGCTTTTGTTACTATTTTTAGTTAGATGACATGGATTGTGTTTTTATTACTATTCAATTTTTACCTAGATGACATAGAGAGTGCTTTTATTACTATTTTTAATTAGATAACATGGATTGTGCTTTTATTACTATTTTTAGTTTGATGACCTAGATTGTACTTTTGGTGTGTAGCTATTAAAAAAAGCTAAAAAAAATGTAAGAGATAATCTGAGCCCTCCGTTGCAAACAGAAATGGCATCATTTAAAAGATAATTTGAGTCATCTGTTGCAAACAGAATTGGCATCATCATCATCTACGAGATAACCAGCGTTGTAATCCATGTAGGCAGAATTGGCATCATCATCATCGAACAGGTTATCTCAACGGTCAAGGATGTTAATCGCTTTAATTATATTCAATTTCTGGATTCATATACATCCTTTAATTATATTCAATTTCTGGATTCATATTGGCATTGGCATTGCAGTGCCTCTCTTCCTCTCCTCGGAGTTTCCTGGATTTTGTGGTCAGCATAGTGTGTCTGGTGTGTCTGGAGGTCCATATGTTGTGTGTGTATATGAATGTGGTTTGGTCTCTGTTGTTATGGCAGAGGCGTGCTTGTGTTCCCTGAGAGGTAGAGGAAGAGGCAGAAGCAGGTAGCGCGTCAATTATTGAATCAAGACAACTCTGCCCAGGGATCACAGTTAAATGTGCATCTGTCTGACTCGATGACAGGTAAATGAGGCATTCCGGTAAATTTATTTTCAAACTCTTTGTATGGATCACTCTTATTATGAGTTGTGGGTTGCAAACTAGATTAGCTAAATGAGAGAGGAATCAATTTGATTTTTAGAAAAATCAATGGCATAGCTCGATTCCTGTAAATAAATTGAGATGTTCAGTGTTGTTTGGTTTTTTAAATTAGATCTTCAACATCGCCAATTTGCGCATAAATGGAGAGAAACAGGGCCAGCCAATATCGCAGTTGGATCTGAGCGGTGACCATCGTCGAATAATGTCCACCGGGAGCGTTTTATTACGCAGAGCCTGTGGTTTCTTGGTTTTTTAGATCAGATCCTCTGCATCCATGGTGAGGCAGTTTCTTGGGTTTTTAAATTAGATCCTCTGTATCCATGTTTCTTGGTTTTTATTAAATTAAATGTTAGGGAATCCACGGTGAGGTGGTTTCTTGGGTTTTTAAATTAGATCATCTGAATCTGAATCCATGTTATTTGGTTTTTTTAACTTAGATCATCTGAGGCGGCATCATAAATCTCTCGTTGCACAGAAAGCGAGAGAAATCGGGCATGCCTTTCGAATATGGTCGGCGTCGAAGCATTTTTTTGGATGAGAAGTTCCTGAGAGCCTGGTGTTAAAAGATGGAGTTAACAGCGACCCTTAGCTTACCCGGTTTTGTTTTGAAGGGCGTAATTACAGCTTCGTATATGGTGCATAGGCCGGTGCTTGCTCCAGAACTGGTTTTTGCGTTGTTGCGGTGGACTTACGATGGGTTGCTCGGTCACAACATTTGTTTTACGCATCGTCTCCCAATGCACGTCTATTCTCCCAGATTATTCCTGCTACCTAGGGCTTGAGCAACGTTGTAACGCTTGCAAATATCATGTCTATCAATGTGGATTCATCCCTCAGAGGTAAGCACAACATTTTCTTGACTGACTCTGTTTTAAAGTCATTGTCGATTGCATGTGTGATTAAGAGATTGTTCAGATTGAATTGAATTTCTTGTAAAGTGGGTAAGTTTCTCTGCTATCTTTCTGTCTGCTTAGTAAATAATATAAGGGATTGTTTATGCATTAGCTATTTCTAGATTAAGCATATTAAATCCGAGGTCCCCAGCAACGCTCTTCGGTGATTTATTTTATCATTCACTGATGCAGAGGCTGTTGGGTCACCTTCCACACTGATGCAGAGGCTGTTGGGTCACCCCTTTATCTTCTACAGCCCCCAGACACCCTCCATACCGGTGCAGAGGCTTAGTATCTAATCCAATCTCACCCAGGCCAACTTAGCCACCCAGGCCAACTTAGCCAGAATATAGGAGATTACATAAAACCCCAGAACTTTTTTTATTCCTAATTTGGTAAATTTTCTAAAATATTGGGCACTCTCTGTATTTAATCATTCTTAATTTTTATTTTACGCCGTACGGTATATTTTGCTGGCCATAAGATTTTTTAACAAAAGATTTGTTAAGGCAATTAACAATTTTTAGTCATCAGATATTGTTGTCCTCCTTTCGCTTTTGAAACAGTAAAAATAGTTGTTCACATGATTTGGGATTGTATGTTTGTTCAGATTGCAATGTATTTCTTTGAATTTCTTGTAAAAGTGGGTAAGCTTCTCTCCTATCTCAGTTTTTGCACTGAATTATTGATGCAATCTGCATTAGCTATTACATCCAAGGCCCAGCAACGCTCTTCACTGATTTATTTCATCATTAGTGGCTTGCTCTTCAGTGATTTATTTTATCATTCGTAGCTGAACCCTAAACCTAGCTATTATCCAAAAATCTATATTCGTGGCTGAAGCCTGGACCTAGCTATTTTATCATTCATGGCTTTGCTCTTCAGTGATTTATTTTATCATTCGTAGCTGACATCTGAACCTAGCTATTATCCAAAAATCTATATTCGTGGCTGAAGCCTGGACCTAGCTATTTTATCATTCGTGGCTTGCTCTTCACTGATTTATTTTATCATTCGTAGCTGAAGACTGAACCTAGCTATTATCCAAAAATCTATATTCTTAGCTGAAGCCCGGGAGATTGAGAATGAGTAGGTTCAGGAGGTGGGGTTGGATTCTGGAGGGTATCCCTTCCCAATGTTCAGGAATTGGGTAGTGAAACTTCACCGGTCATGCTGCCTATTCTTTGGCTCTCTAAATATAGCTTTGATCCCTCTGCTTGTATGTCTCCAAGTGCCCTTCCATATTACTCAGATTGAATTTCTGGGTTTATATTTGGATTCAATACATTTGGTTTATATTGAACTTCTGGGTTTATATTTGGATTCAATATATTTGGTTTATGTTGAATTTCTGGATTATGTTGGATTTGTAATTTAATGGCTCAAGTTTTTTCTATAGGCACGGATTTGATTTGGGTCACCCCTTTATCCTCTCCATCTTCCCCAAGACACCCTCCATATTGATGCAGAGGCTGCTCAGTTGTTGGGTCATCCCTTTATCCTCTCTAGCTCTCCAGACACCCTCCATACGGATGCAAAGGCTCAGTATCTAATCCAATCTCACCCACGACCAAATTAAACTCACCCACGACCAAATTACCCTGTACATATGAGATTTCATAAAACCCCGTACCTATTTTTTAATTCATAATTTGGTAAATTTGCTCAAATACTGGGCTCTCTCTGTGTATTTAATCATTCTTAATTTGGTTGGCATTAAAATGCTTTAACAAAATATTTGTTAAGTTCATCGAAATATGTACATAAAAAAGCATTTAACAATTTTTAATGATGAGTTCCTTTCGCTTTGGAAACTTTCAACCAAGTTTTTCTGTGTGATTTTTTTTGCTGTCCCACTTTAAGTTGCAAGGGTGTGGGCTATTTTGAAATATTTCACTGTTTCCTATGAACCTGCCAATAGTACTCAATTCACTACAAATAGTAAAACGCCAGAGTCAGCTTGCCAATAATACTCAATTCACTCCAAAATAGTAAAACGCCCGAGTCTATCATTTTAACGTTGTGAATTTTCTGTATGTGGCTTTGTCTTTGGATGTGACATACTCACAAATTTCATCGATTATAACTGTTCAGATTAAATTTCTGTGTTTATATTTGGATTCTTCTCTCCAATCACCTTTACCTTTACATGTGTGGTGGAGACCTTGCCAAATAGAGTAGTGGGCTTACGGTTGGTTGTTGGGTCTCCCAATGCACTGCCCATTCTCCCGGATCATCCCTTGTACATACGTGGACATTGAATCTAAGCACAAGGAAAACAACATTTCCTTGACTGACTATTGGATTTTTTTTGGTATGCCCATTCATTTATAATTTAGAGTGATAGTGTGATGATAGCTGTGATGATTATGATAACAAATAGAATTACGGAGATAGCTGTGATTATTTTGATAAGAAATCTATTTATTTTCGTATAAATAATTTGATAGTAAATCTATTTATTGTTGTATTTTTATTTCTCTTTAGTAGTCAAGAAAAATAATTATTTTCCCTTTCCAAATTCTAAAAGGCCAAACTCCATGTTTCGCTGGGACTGTTTGCATTTAATTGATTATATCTTTTAATTTGATGAATATGTGCAAATGGGTTGTAGGCTATATGATGACTTGTGTTGCATGGGCATATCAAGGTTACATTAGAACTTAGAGTAAATGGTGCAAAGGTAAATTCAAAGCTCTATATGAGCTTTCAATTTATTCAATGCCTTTCAATTATCAATTTATGTTGGTCACTTTGCCTAATGTATTAAATTTGATTCTTCATAAAGTTTTTGCTACTTTAGAGATATGGTATAGATGACCACTAAATTTTAATAATTGTTGTTGTTTTTTTGGCAGATGATAAGAAAGCACATGAAGAATGTACAAGCATGCTAGGATAGATGAAATATCTACATGTCATTATGAATTCATTATGTTATCATGACCCAAAATAAACTAGCATTCATTTATTTTTCATCTTTATTATGTAATTACTCTAAAAACACCATAATAATAAAAAGTATTGTTTTGTTTGAAAGGGCTCAAAGCCCTTTCTCATTGCTCTTGAGGATGGACCATGGCTATCCTCAAGGGTTTGTGTCCCTCTCTCCACCTTACTTTTCATTTGCTTTTATTTGTTTATTTTAGAACTAGATAGTTTTAGTTTAATAGATTGTAGATTAAAAGTATCAAATAATGCATATATATAAATAGTTACAACATGTTCATTGCAAATCTAATATTAAATCAACCTGCATTTGATTTAATCAATATAATATTTTTCCAACCATGGGTTTTTGTGATAATTGCACAATTTTTGGATGCCTATTTAGTGGTTCAATTTATTGAATGTACATTGATTGGGTGGTGTATAGTAGTTGCAAAAAAATGTTGTATGCCTATTGAGTGATTGAATTTTTGTATGATCGAGTAGTATGTTTTTATTGTATACATTTATTGATGTGTTTTGTGTATGATCAAGTTGTATGTCTTTATTGTATGTACATTGATTGGTTGGTGTATAATAATTGCAAAAAAATTGCATTCTCACTGAGTGATTGAATTTCTATATGATCAAGTTGTATGTTTTTATTGTATACATTGATTGATGTGTTTCGTGTATGATCAAGTTGTATGTCTTTATTGTATGTACATTGATTGGTTGGTGTATAGTAATTGCAAAAAAAGTTGTATGCCTATTGAGTGATTGAATTTCTGTATGATCGAGTTGTATGTTTTTATTGTATACATTGATTGGTGTGTTTTGTGTATGATCAAGTTGAATGTCTTTATTGTATGTACATTGATTAGTTGGTGTATAGTAATTGCAAGAAAAAATTGGATGCCTATCGAGTGATTGAATTTCTATATAATCGAGTTGTATGTTTTTATTGTATACATTGATTCATGTGTTTTGTGTATGATCAAGTTGTATGTCTTTACTGTATGTACATTGATTGGTTGATGTATAGTAATTGGAAAAAAAATGTATGCCTATTGAATGATTGAATTTCTATATGATCGAGTTGTATGTTTTTATTGTATACATTGATTGATGAGTTTTGTGTATGATCAAGTTGTATGTCTTTATTGTATGTACATTGACTGGTTGGTGCATATTAATTGCAAAAAAAATTGTATGCTTATTGAGTGATTGAATTTATGTATGGTCGAGTTGTATGTTTTTATTATATACATTGATTGATGTGTTTTGTGTATGATCAAGTTGTATGTCTTTATTGTAGGTACATTGATTGGTTGGTGTATAGTAATTGCAAAAAAAATGTATGCCTATTGAATGATTGAATTTCTGTATGATCGATTTGTATGTTTTTATTGTATACATTGATTGATGTGTTTTGTGTATGATCAAGTTGTATGTCTTTATTGTATGTACATTTATTGATTAGTATATAGTAATTGCAAAAACATGTGTATACCTATTTAGTGATTGAATTTTTGTATGGTCGAGTTGTATGTTTTTATTGTATACATTGATTGATGTGTTTTGTGTATGATCAAGTTGTATGTCTTTATTGTATGTACATTGATTGGTTGGTGTATAGTAATTGCACTATGTGTTTCTACTCTTGATTGTAGGCATTTTTCATTGTGCATTTGTACTCTTGATTGTTTGTGTGCTTGTATTCTTGGTCGTACACATGTATTATTATGTGTTTGTATTCTTGATTGTATGCATTTATGATTGTGTGTTTGTATTCTTCATCACATTGTTTTTTGTGTATTTACAATCTTGTGTGTAATAAAATGTGAAGGAATGTTTATATGTTTGTGTATTTACAATGCTTTTTATGTAATGATGAAAATGTGATATGATGTTTGAGTACTTGTGTATCTATATGATTTTTAATGGAATGATGAAAATTTGATGTGATGCTTGTATATCTATTATATTTTTGAATGTAATGATGATTGATGTTTGATTGGGTTGTTTGTTTATTTGTCATTTGTTCATTGTGATTGTGTATGTGCTTGGAATGTGAGAATTTGTGTGAGAATGAGAAAAATTTTATATGGTATCTTTTTGTATTTGCAGTAATATTTTTGTAATGATCAAAACTTGATGTCTATTTTCAATTTTAAATTATTGCACAATAAATTAAATGGGGGGATTAGAGTAGGCTATGCTAGAGTAGCCTAGGCTAGAGTAGGCTAGGCTAGGCTAGGGTAGCCTAGAGTAGCCTACAGTAGGCTACAGTAGGCTACAATAGACTAGGCTAGGGTAGGCTAGGGTAGGCTAGAGTAGGATAGGGTAAAGAAGGCTAGGCTAGGTTACCCTAGAGTAGGGTATGGTAAAGTAGGCTAGGCTAGGCTAGGCTAAGCTAGGCTAGGCTACAGTGGGCTAGAGAATGCTGGGCTAGGCGAGGCTAAGCTAGGCTAGAGTAGGCTACACTAGGCTATAGTATGCTAGGGTAGGCTAGAGTAGGCTGGGCCTAGGGTAGGCTAGAGTAGGCTGGGCTAGAGTAGGGTATCCTAAGCTAGCCTAGAGTAAGCTATGCTAGGCTAGGCTAGAGTAGGCTAGGCTAGGCTAGGATAAATTAGAGTAGTTTAGAGTAGGTTAGGCTAGAGTAGGCTATGCAAGGTTGCT
>APFE030096532.1:0-12446 GCA_000404065.3 Pinus taeda
CAACCCTTTTCTAGCATTGATCACATTTTTTGGGTTGATGATATTTCTTACAACATCTACAATTATGAACAATTGCAAGCAATCTCCATAATGATGATGATGATGGCATGAATGGTGATTATGATGATAATGTAATGATGGCAATAACAATGACAAGGATGATGGTGATGATGATGACAATGATTATGATAATGAGAATGACCTTACAATCTTATGGATTCGTGAACAATTACTAGTTTCAATACCATCTTCTGGATACGTATTACCATCATACTTTTTAAATTTTCTGTCTCTCTTGAGGTATCTTACTATAATGGCGTTGTCAACACTAGAAGGATATCTTGTTGTAATGGTGGTTCTAATGTTAGCACTAGCAAAGTTTAGTAGGGAGGATGCTACTACAAGAGGAATTCCTTCTAAGTGACTATGGCATTCAAAATGAGGCTTTATGGGCTGCTTGTTAACACATGTTCTCATGCTCATATAAAATTAATGTGAAAAGTTGCTTTAATTGGTTCCCACGCATAATTGATATTGATAATGGGGTGGTATAAAATTGTAATGGGCATATCCGTTAGTTAGTTATGATGGGTCAACAACATTGAAACCATCCAAGTGACATTTCACCTTGGAACAATCGTCGCTCGTGTGAAAACACAAAATTTATGTAAATGAAAGTTGTGATTGTAGTGGAATTAAAACCATCGAGAAATATCAAAGAAGACGCTGCCTACCAGTTTTGAAAGACAACCAAGGCATTGAACAACTATTTGCGTTAGGATGTAGTGAGGGAATCGAAGGAAATTTGGCAGCCCTAAGTTGCCATTACTATTGCCAATCATACATTCAATAGTAACCATAAAAGGTAGCCACATATAAACAGAACCTCGAGGTGTTGACAGTCAGAATCTATTGTAATAGCTTTGACGTATATATAGTTTTGTGTTTATACGAGAATGAAGTGGGCTTCATCCAGGGTTCAGCTCAATCCTCATCCATTCCATGCAGTGGTGTTTAATTCGCCAAGCAAGAGAATATTACGTGAGTGTTCAGAGTTAAATCAACAAAAATCAAGGACGTGTGATTGTCAAATTATTGCTCCTCCCTTATGATTGAGCGCTTGATGCGATGGTCATTATCCTTGGGTGATACTTTTATTCCCCATTTTCTATTTAAAAAGTAGCATTTTTATGTTCGATTATGATAGGATTGGATGAACGCTGGTTTGGGTGGATGTAGACCCATGTTTTTTTGTGGTGATCTTCAAATGTCTTGAGGATAAGAAAAAAATCCTTGACCAAGGTCCATGGTTTTGGGGATGAGTTGGTCTTCTAGTGAAGCCATGGTTTCCCAACTTCAATCCTCTCACTATGTTGCCGATGACTACTCTAGTATGGGTAAGATTCCCAGTTTTCCCATTCACTTTACCCATCTAGATCTCTTAGAAAAAGTGGGCAATTGTATTGGAAGATTCGTCAAAGTAGACAGGGAAAGACTTTTGAAAGGCATTTTCACCTATGTTTGCATATGTGTTTAGGTAGATCCCAATAAAGTTTTGCGAGATAAAATTGAGCTCAAGTGGATGGGAATTGTGTATTCCCAACCCCTGGACTATGAAAATACAACTTATAGATACATGTATAGATACACCAATAAATTTCAACCACAAACCTGTAAATTTCATTTTCCTTCACACCATGCATCTAATTTGTATTCTGTATGAGAATTAACAAATGAATGATGCTCTTTTTCCTATATTTTGACTCCCGGAGAATACTATGATAAACGTGGATAGACATAGGGTCCTGTATGGTCCATTTACATCCCATGGATGGGAAATCAGAAGTAAATAAATAACATCCATTACATAGGCACTCATGTAAAATGGGGGAATAATGTTTTCTAGAATAAAAAAACTACAGTTATTCCTATAATCTAGGATTTGGATACTTAAATTATTAGATAGAACAGTCCCCAAGTCCATAACATAGCTGCATCAATCAAGGGTACCCACTGGTCTGAAAACTTTTGGGTATTGACATAACCAAATAATCTACATATCATAGTGGCAACATAACAATATGGACCGATAAGAGAAGCTATAGAATGCATACCCTTATTTTCTCGCTTGTGCTTGCTGGCATCTCTTCTCCATCCTTTGATGACTTCAGATTGATCCTGATTTTCCTTCATGAATTTCTCAATGAAGTCATTATCATATTTCTTCTGAGCTGCCGACAACTGGTACATTCGAGTCGAATCTTTGTTGGTGAAAGAGCCGATGATTGTGTTCCTCTTGGTCATAAAGTTTCTGTCAGCGATGTTTAGATGGTCAACAACACATGTGATCATATCCATGTAAGGAAGGATGTTCAACTGAGCAACAATTCTGTGGAGGAATGAATTGGCTAGATCACTATATGTAGTATCAGAAATCGGGTATGAATCTTCGGCTATGACTACTCTTTCTGTGACTCTCGGCTCTTCATCTTCGAAAAGTTGATATGTGGCCTCTCAGGTAGATGTTCCGGTGTTTGAGGTGCATGTGGTATCGGTAAATAATGCAAGCAATTATGCAAACTCAGGGGGAAGATCAACTGATTGTTGTTGAACAACAGGTTTCTTCATGGGTTTGGTTGACCAAGACATTTTTGTTGAATTATGCTTGTTGGGACTGACTTGTCAAGAGAAACACAAGGGTGATAGTAACTAACATTCAGAGTGAATAACTTAGCAAATAACCGATTACATAATAATCCAAGACTTTTATGAGCGAAATCTCAAGAAACCGTTAGTAATAATGAATGCGTTTATTCTATCGAAAACCATTAATTCTCCACATTTGGCCATTAATATCGCATCCACTATATCTCAACTTTTGAAGCCTTGTCACTTTGAAACCTCCGATTGCAATACGTGTTGCAGACTCGACTGCTCCATCATAGCACACCTTAATATAATATCACAGTTGCCATGTCACGCCTTTCATATCACAAGTTTTAAAGATGTGTGTCTGGTCATGGACATTAAAAGTTGCAATGGTTATGGTGTAAATAATTAAATTGAATGGATATGGTGTAAATAAAGTCGCAAGTTAGAGGCTTCGGAAGTTTGGTCATGGACAATAAAACCAAAACGCCACTCGCGAGATCCCAATATGCAACGTGGCAGTTTTATGGGGTCGACCTCTTTATTACTATTTACATATATATGCCGGCTTTTATTATATTTATGCTTTAAACCTTTAAAATTTATTTGGAAAAGGTTTTAATCGCCATTTTTCTTAAAAAACTTTTTAGGATGTTCTAATATAATCCTTTGGCATTGAGGCTTTAGAATTAAACCTAAAATTTATCGCTCTTTTTAATTATTTTGTTTTTTAAAACTAATATTTCCTCTCAATTTATTTTTTTTTATAATTATATCCTAAATTTTAAAATAATAACCCTTCTCTATTAATTCTTTTATTAATTATGTAATAAAATTATTAATTCATACAACACATATTTAACATTTTACTAAAATATTACTTTTACTTACTTCCATATCCCACTACTATGACGTTGCACAAACCTACTTACATATCCCACTACTTCTATGACGTTGCACCAGTTTGTGCAAATGCTAGTTCAATATACGATGTAGGGTTTCAGGGTCGGCGATAATGCTCTTTAACTTTTTAAAACATTTATATCTTAAAATGGGTTGTTATATCGGATGTAGGGTTTCAGGTCCGCAGATATATCCTTCTCCGAGGGGTTTCAGGAGGGCCTCTTAGGCCGCGCCCCCTTTTCAGGTAGACGCATTTGCAAATATTTGCATTGTGCTATTTTTCTTTCCAGGCGGCGGATTGACTTGATCGGTGCACGGACAAAGGTGCATTTTTGGATAACCGATGTGGCTGGTTCAGATCCTCATATGAAATCGGATAGAGGTGAGTCTAAGCCTTGATTTCTTTTGTCCCTCTCAACCCATATTCTCTTATCACGATGTCCTTTTTGTTTTGTATTTCCGCTTCACATTTTCCAGAAGAGGCGCCGCTTATATTTGCTTTCACAGACTCACAGCAGGCATATTTTTTCAATCTGTGTTTTTTTTGGCGCATTTATTGGCTTACATATCGATTGATATTGATATATTTTCCCTCAATTTTTATAATCTTTTATTTCATCTGAGTATAAAGAGATACATTCTGTAAATGCTTTAAGCTTCGAGAAATATCAGAACGAAAATATACATTCTTTGCTAACACTGAAGAAGGAATTGATATTGATTGAAGGGTCCTGTAACTTCTCTAAAATTCAGAATTCTTCTTTTGAGGCACTTGGATCATCTTCAGAATACTGACTGTCATAAGAATCCCCATTCGAGGATGCAGAAATATGTTCGTGTAAGATATGACAATCCTTGATTTCACTTCATAACCTTGAACCCTCAGCCAACTGTAGTCCTTCCTTCCTCAAGGTGTCTGCTTCACCATTTAATTCTTTGTAGACATGTTCAAAGCACTCTGAAATAAAAACGGACAGAACGTTTGATTTCATCTTCTACTACTGCCATTCATCCAATTAATTACTAACAACTGATGAATTTAGTAACACTTGTTTAACAGATTCTTCTCCTACAGGAAAGTAGCATAGTCTGAATTTAAAGGCTAATTGAAACTGTAATCTGAATGTCATTTGAGCCTATAAACGGACACAGTTAGAAAACATGCACAGAACATGTAGATCACTGTCGAGAACCCCTGTTAATGCTATTCCATTATCATTGAATAAAAATCTGCATCACTAACATATCTCAGTGCAAAATGCACTGCCCCCTTCCAAGTATTAGAACTTGTGTTTTGTGGAAACCTGATGAAATTGCCTAGGCTGCACCATGTACTGAAAGTGTTGACTGCAAAACAAATGTTAGGCCTTGTGTTAACTAAGTACATGAGGAAACCTATCAATTCCCTGTATACATATGTTCATCAAATCTACTACCACAGGGGAGTAGCCATGGGTTTGCAGTACATCATTTGAAATCTCATCAGAATTTCAATTGCATACACTGGAGTAGCCATGGGTTTGCAATCCATCATTTGAAATCTTCTAAGAATTTCAATTACATACTTTTTCTGTCCAAGGAACACTTCACCTGCACTTTGCTACACCCCTAGAGCCATTCAAGTCATGACCAATTCTCTTGCCAATTTTGCCCTGCACCAGTTTGTGGATTCCTTTTAACTTCCTGTGAGTGTAAGATTGTATACATATGGGACTAAAACAAGCAGATTAGAATGATCTACCAAATTGTAAAAATTAGAATCTGCATCTGTCTCAGTGAAACCCAAATTTGAAAGTTACTCATCGATCTTGGAGTGCCATGCAAATGGTGCCTGTTTCAACTCATAAAGGGCCTACTTCAACTTGTAAACATGGGTCCAATCCTTACCCCTATATATATTTGTCTATGTTTTGGCATCGTAAGTTCAAATAGTTTTCCTTCTTCGGAGGAATCGACAGGAGTTCTCTTTTCTCTCTACAGGATTCGAAACCGGGTGGATCTCAGCTATAGGAATAGAAATAACTTTAGTCGTCTCAGAAGAGTTCGATCGAATACTATGGTGGTGAAATTAACCGAAGAGCAGATTTCTGAGTTCAAGTAGGACTTCAGCCTCTTTGACAAGGATGGCAATGGTAAGTGATTTAATTTATTCGAGTGTTTAGGGTTTGATGTGTTCCTTTACATGCAAGTAACTACGCAATGATCAAGATCCATATCTCTCACCATATGCAGTCGGAATGTTGCTGAGACTTGCACATTTTTCACTAATTAAGTACCGCAATTCTTCTCTATTCCTCTTCGATTTTTCTTTAAAACTCTAGTATTCGACTTAGTCCTGTCAATTTGACAAAATAAAGAGATATTTAAGGGAGAAAATAAAGGGATTTCATGCAGAGAGAATAATTCATAGTAACTCATAGTTTCCCAGGGTGTTCGGGTGTTCGAGAGGAGGATGAATAATTCAAAAATTATATTAATGCACCCAACTCCTCTCCCAGCGCGATCTGAAGTAACTATTTCAATTCAATTCAGTGAATTCGAACTTTGTACCGCTCTATACATCAGTTGATTTGAAATATTCAAAATAATATTGATCTCAGATATCCCCGCATGAATTGACTATTTCAGTTCAGCAAATTCAAACTCTGTACCCTCTGTACAACAGTCTATTTGAAATATTGAAAATAATATTGATCTCAGATATCCCCACCGCATGTGATGTGATTTGATTGATAGTCTATCCCTAAACTGATATAAGCTATAAAGTGCTAACTTCTTCCTATGAAATGCACATGCAGACCATGTCACTATCTCCCCTGTAAAAAATGAATTCAGAAAGACTGAAAAATAAAACAGAACTGACTCATCTAACTTTAGCACTTTATCTTTAACCTAAAGTATAATGATAAAATTATCTTATTCTTTTTATGGCTGGTCCATACATGCATGTGTGTGCCCTTATTGCTGGGATAGTAAAATTTGTGATGTGCTCCTACTGTCTATTTATTGCTGCATTCTCACCAACAGATCATTATGCTGTTTGGAATTTAATGCTGCATGGATTTGTGTAATACTGCTGTAATATAAGGTGCCCAGATCTGCCATGTGTGCTCCAACCTAGTAGAAGATGATTTGGGGTACACTATCTAACAACAATGAGCCAACAAACACTGATATTTTTTTAAATGCCACTGTGGGCTGCTAGCTTTTAGAGTATTGTTAGGGAAATAAGCTCGGTGTAGTTATTTGATCCTCACCTAAATCTGTTTTAAATCTGATACAGTGAGAGTTATTGAGATAGAGAACACGTATGGCTTCCCTTTTTTGGGGGGTACCTTGACTAGCTCCATCAAAGTAATCCCCATGTTCCAGATTTGTCCATAGGAGCATGAATCAACTTTTTCTGTGTTGGGGTTGATGAAAAAGCTTTGAAGTTTGAGAAGATTGACTGACCTTGGAAGGCACATTGAAAGAGTTATATACCTGTCTTCAAAGATTTCAACATTTCTATCTTTCTAGGTTCCCCATGATACTATTAGAGGAAGGCCTTTGAGGACTGAGTTTTGCTACCACTTTTTAGAGCACTCTTCAGCATAACCTCCTTGTCCACAGTCCTTTATCCTTGTCAAACCATCCAGATTTCCTTTATTAAGGACAGAATATCAGTAAGTGGTCTATGTTCTTTTCAACTCTTTTACACATGATACATTTGCTTGGACTTGATCCATTTCTTCTCTTAAGAACTTCCTATGTGGGTGCTCTATTTAAGATTGCTAACTGCATGTAAATAATGAACTTTTGAAAGGTTCTTATCCAGATGCGCTTCCACCATGAGAGTGTGCATTCTGGTCTGTCCAGGATACACGATTCTTATCCTAACTTTGGAGTGTAAATCTCCAAGGCTGGATTTTAGACCAGACATGTTCATCATCAGAGTCTTTTATATAGGCATGGCACACTTTTGATTTGTTTATAAATCCTTTTGATTGAATATTTTCTTGGCCTTTGAGTCGTCTCTCTGTTCAGCGCTATTCCAATCTTGTTGGCAAATGGAGGAGTTTCCTGGTCCAGCTGCCTGGTCTAGATTGAAGGGAGTTTATCACTGCTTCTGGCAGCTTGTACTCAGCTCCACTGCTTATCCATGGGTCTATACTGATCTTCGCCTTAGCCTCATTGCAAACCTTCCATGCCAGCAATCTACCTATTAAAGGGAATGTTATAGTCAGTACTTTCAATAATATGGATGCATTGTTGATTGACTTGTTTGGGTTTCCAATCCAGTCTTCTGCTGAATTGGGCTCAATATATCTCTGAATGTGAATCTGATTCCAGAGGTCCTCTTTTGATATTAGTCTCCACATACACTTGGCTTTTAGGGCTTTCCCGAAGGAATGATATTCGATATGTAATGCATGTGGGCTTTTTTGTATACCTTTGTTTTCTTAGCAAAATATAGTCTTATATTATAAAACACAGATCAGGTACTGTAATTGCTTTCTCTTTGCATCCATGCTAGAAGAGCCAACATATCAGATTGGGAATCATATTTGGAATGTCTCATGTCATTCTAAGGACAAAATCCACAACAGTGATAAGATTCAATGTTTGCTTTTATTTTTATTGTGCTCTTTCCAGCTTTGTGGCTGGAATGTGTTGTAGGTCCAATTGAATCTGTATTGAGTTCAACCTAATTGTACAATGTATTTTTCTAACTTTCTACAAACGTGTTGTTTATATCTAGTATAAGCAGATGGGGGATAGACTCATGGAGTACTAGGCTTGTGCAGTTACATCCTGTAATTAATCTATTAAGATTGGTTCTGGTCTCCTTAAGTCCATATCCAGATGGGTCATGAGGGGAATGCAGAAGTTGATTTTGTATTCTTATCGGCACTGGGTCATAGATCCCACGATCCTTCATTTAATGTCTAGTTTTTGTCAATAATTAGGTTCTGTTCTTTAGATACTCCAATCTTTAGTTTTAACTTTTAATGTTTAGTGTTCTTTTATGGTGATTATTTTTTAGTATTTAGATCCTGTAATGATCCTTCTACTATGATTGGTTCTTTTTAAATTCTTTTCTAAATCCTTTTCTAAATCCTTTTCTAAATCCTTTTCTAAATCCTTGATGTCAAAGTAACACAATTTCGTTATCGAGTCAGGCAAGTCTTTGTTCATTGGAATTAAAAACATTTTACGGAAATGAGAGTACTACCAGGAAAATTTTTAGATAATACAATTCTGTAGTTTGATGCTACAACAAATTTTGTTTGTGTTGTCATTGCCTTGTTTGGTTATTGGTATCAATTCTACTTTGGTACTGCATTTAGATACTTCAAGCTACATCATTTCCACATAAGATTGATAGGAATTCGACTATGTAGTGATTATAAAAAACACTGTTGTTTATCTATCCTATTTTAGTACTACCACAAGACTTGTAATTATGCTAAACAAAAAATTACGAAATAGTTAAAATTTTGATCCATTTTTTGCTTTTGTAAGAAAACAATAGTTTATTTTAACCAGTGTTCCATGAGGATGTGTCCCCTATGGTGGGGTGCACGTATCCACGCTTCCCACACACCTAGGATGGGAAGATGCTCAGGGACACGTTTCCCCATGCCCCCTTTTAGGGAGACACATGGAGACGCAGGGGGAAACGTTTCCCTACTGTGGGGATGTGTTTCCCCAAAAGGGGTGCTTCTGGGAAGCTCCCCTTAAAAAGGGCTAGGTGCTCCCCCTTAATTTTGCTTGAAACAATAATTTATGAGTGGTAAAGCTCAACATTCAACCCTAGGGCCCTATTAATTGACTTAGGATGTTTGAGAGTGGTTCTGACCTCATTTTATTTCATATGGAGAAAGTAAATTTCAGATTCCACTCAAAATGCATCAGACAACAATTTTTAGGATTTCAGGAATGAGCGAATTGCGATGTTTCCATTGGGCTCTATTATATATAAGGGTTTGGAACTACCATTTAATCAAGAGCACCAAGCCCAAAAGCACCCCTTTTGAGGGGGGCCATGTTTTGCTTAATTTTTTTTCTAGTAACTGTTGTAATATAGAAATTAAAAAAAATTATAAAACAACCATAAAAAAAATTAAAATTAAAAAGAACAACACATAACAAATATCAAAACCTAAACTAATTTGCAATCTCTAACTCACTCATTCGAGTTACCAAGCTTATGTCTACTCAGCTTGCTGCGCAGCACTATTTGACTTACCAGTTAACTGTTGCACCTCCTCCTCCATGGCACTCCTAAAATGCTCATTGGCCATTTTTAATCGTCAGTTTTAACTTTCAAGTCTTGACTTTAGATATGGATGACCTTAGACTGATTCTTTGACTTTCACTCTTTACTTTTTTTGAGTTTGAGTTATATCAATTTACTATTCCAATCTTCAGGCTTAAGTATCTACTACAGTCTATTTTGGTTAGTACTAATTAGATTCTAGAATCACGAATTTAAATTTTAAATCAATTTAGAATCTAGAATGATGAATGATGAATTTAATTTTTAAATCAATTTAGATTCTAGAATGTTGAATAATGAATGATGAATATGGATCAATCTAGTTCATTATTGAATCTCGTGGTGTATGAATGAATGATGTATGTATTAGTATGAATGATGAGTATGGATCAATGTATTTCATTATTTAATTCAATCATGTACGGATCAATGTATTTATGCTTTCATTATTGAATATATATATATATATATATATATATATATATATATATATATATAATATATAATTATATATATATATATATATTATATTATATATATATTATATATATATATATATATATATATGATATCTATAGAATGAAAATTATATACCCCCATATCCCCCTGCCCCCTAATTTTACCTAAAATTTGAGGGTACTCTCACACGCCCCCTTGTGCATCACCCCAGACATGCATCTCCCTATCCCGGAGTCTTGGTGGAACATTAGTTTTAACTTGCCAACATAGAAGGGTTGAAAATATAGTATGACTTCATATTGAAATATGACCATGCCCTTCAAATTTGATGCTAGGTTGAAGAAGTATTTTAGGAAAAGTATTTTGAAGTGTGTTCTAGTGTTTGCCTTTTAGAAAATGTCAATCTTTTTTCAAGCTTTCTTTTCAGTTCTTATAACTGATTTGTTTGGTTTACTTTAGTGGTTTATTTATAATAGTTAAAAAGGCTTACGAGATTTAATGGAAACCTTTTATACCCACACCAGATATGCCAAAAAGACCTTAGACGTGTGAATGCCAATTTTGATGCACCGTTCATATTGTGTAGTTGTGATGTTTTTTGTTAACGATTGTGCTGAATAGCTTTGTGTCGAATGATGCAGGTACCTTCAAGACAATTTATACCACATACGGGAATCACATGAGATGGATCTAGATTTGAAGATAGAATTCTTCAAACATGTTAACTAATGCATTCAACTGTCCAATGTTCTTAGGTAGCGGTCTTGTAAGATTTCTTCTGACAATATCTGGTAACAAGAGTATTATTGTAATCATTAAAATGTTATAAATAAGATATATGAAATAAAAATTCAGGTATTGAATTTTTCATCAAACATTATTTAGAATGTATTAATACTTATAAGTATCTTAGACATGTATTTGTGTGAAAATAAATTGAATTGGTTTATGTTTAAGGACAAGGCATCCAAGGCGAGATTAACCAAGACAAAAGTCACTCATCGTAGTGGCCAGAAAGGTTTAAAAGCACTGATAACAACCTTTGTAAGTATATTAACCATGTGATATTTTTTTAATAATTTTTGTACTAGAAGAAAGTCATTGTTATCCAATTTCTCCCTATTTACTGATTGATAGGAACTAAAATATGGAAGACCTCCAAATCATTCAGAAAAGGAGGTGCTGCAGCAAAAGAGATGGGTTGAATTTGTTGTTTGGATGGACTCTATGGTATGTAATCTTAGTTGGATTTCCAATATACTTTTAAACCATATTTTCATTTTATTTTTTAGTACTATTAGATATTATATCTTATCTCATTTTATGGTTAACATTGTATAACAAAAACATGTGTTGTGTTATGTAATTAATACTAACATGTAATATTGATTTTTTTGTCAGAATGCTATAAGTAATGATTGCCAAGACGATGATCCAAATTATGTTCAACATATATCAGGAGATGATGAGGATGATGGTGGTGAAGGAGGAGATGATGATGATAGTTGCGGTGTTGGTGATGATGTGGATCAGAGTAATGAGGGTGGTCAAGATGATCATGAGGATGATCTTGGTGGTGGTAGCTAGGCATGCACATGCATTGTTTTTTATGAAGAAATTATTGTGTAGAATGACATTGTTATGTTTAGATGGGTGTTGTGAATTTACCCTATATCAATGAGACAATTTGATTTTGTAATCATACGATGAGTTTGATTTATGTATGTTGTTAATTTATCGTAGAATAACGATATTCATGAAATATTTTGATTTGTTAATCATATTTGAATTTTACTTGTTTTGATTAAAAATAATACTGATTTTATTAGTATTATGTTGCCATTTTATACATGTTTTGAAAATTGTTAATGATACATTGTTATTTTTTTGGATGCATGTTGTCAATTTCTCTTAAATTTCTTTACAAATGATTTTGAATTGTGATATCTGCTTTAATGATATTTAGGAACTATCATATATTTCACTATGAATCTATAAAGGGGGTCATATATGTAAAGAAAAATATACTCTATATAAGAAGTCAAATGCGGATGTAACCATGGATGCAAAATTGAAAGTAAAATTGGATGTTAAACTAGGAATTAATACAAAATGCAAACAAATGACATACAAAGTGTTTTAAATTAGAAGTGAAAAATTGTGCAATAGTTGA
>APFE030096538.1:10445-33276 GCA_000404065.3 Pinus taeda
TGTCTATCCTTTACTACTATCACCATCATGATATCAATAGAGAATACACATAACCATTAATTATATCGAAATCATAATATTAATAGAGAACATACATAACCATCACATTCGCTGATAATAGAGTCACGCTTTTGGATCCTCAGCCTGAGTTACTCATAGACTAAAGTATGCAAGATAATGTCATATTAGAGTCAGGAAACTAGGGTGGACACTACATGAACACACCATATAGACCTTCAACATCAGTGACAGGACTCCTAAGAACCATCCCAACCTTTCTAGTAACCGATCCCTGAGTCCATTGAGGTTTTGGACCACTTGACCCTCGGACGCTCCCATGCTATGGGCTCGATAGTGTCCAGGAGGCTCTGGATGCTCTAATGACAAGGCATGCCAGCGTCCAGGGACTATTTTGCTCAGTGTTATGCTAGCAGCCCCGAGATTTGAGCAACCTTTTCAAGCTCAAACCCTGGGTCATTGCCCAGAATTCAATGACACCTTTAGAACAAAAAGACAAGGGAATGATGATACAAATGTAATTACTTGAACAAGCCCTTGACTAGACCCCTACTAGTCGTGACAAGTATTTCGTTAAACATATCACAAATATGTAATCTACATGTGTAAACAATGAATCTAAGCATAGGGGTCTCACACTCATCTGAGAGTCGCTATGAAGCATTGTTCCCTTACGTCATTAGCTGCATTATCATCTATTAGGTCACAGATACATTGTTCATTCATTTTCCAATCAAAACACGAGGAGAACCATACACCATCGTTGTCATGATACATGCTTATAACCAGCATAATAACAACAGAAATATCAAGGATACAATAGCCATTAGAATCCACATATAAATTAGTATAATACTCATGAAATACCAAGGACAAGTATCCTCATATTAATGATGCAAAAATCAACCCGGTATGGGACTACCACGTTCCACCCAACCATAGAATGGCTAAGCCAATACTCTCTTCATCCATTCACCCATGTGCCATATTCTAAGCATGAATGTGAAATCTCATAAAACACATCACTCAAAACCATCCAGGGCTTCCAGAGGCCAAACCACCTCAACCCATCAAACAGTGATTCCACCTCATGGTCATACATCACAAACCATTACTAGATTGGTCTCTACCCAAGCCTTCCAGGGCCCCAGAGCGTTTGTTCCAACCAAAGCTTCCAAGACTAGTAACTCAACCCACAGCTGACACCGGGCTTCTAGAGCATTTGTCCAATCAAGGCTTCCAGGACTAGTAACTCAACCTACCAAAGGCTTCTAGAGCGTTTGTCCAACCGAAGCTTCCAATACTAGTAACTCAACCCAAGCTATTACAGGGCTTCTAGAGTGTTTGTCCAACCAAGGGTTCCAGGAATTAATAACTCAACCCAAGCTAAAGGAAACATGAAAACCAACCAGGCAAAAAAAATAAAATCCATAACACCATGGCTATCCAGGAAATGGCAAGGCTAGGAAAATCCACTATCAATCCAGGCAATCCTCCATGCCAATGAAAAATCATAACCAAGAAGCCACATGCATGTGTCATGCATGTCGAAACTAGTGAGGGAAACATATATGCAACTCGGTACCTGCAAGCAAAACTCGTTGTAGTTGTTGATACCGATGTCCTCTTATGCTTTCCTGTTCTTCCTTTGACTTCTTGCTCCAAAACTTCAAGTATACCACACTCTTCAAGAGTGCTCCAAGAAAACTCTAAGTGCCTAAGAGTATGAGAGAGAGATAGAGAATAGAGAGACAGCTCCAAAACTGAACTTGTTAACCTTAGCCACTAATCCTTAGAAGCCTTTTTATTAATGAAGCCTCTATTTTCTTCATTTTTCATTATTTTTCTTCATTTTTCTTCTCACATGCAACCTATGACCTTTCACCTCGTTTTTCTCCTAATTTTCATTATTTTCATAAATAAATGTGCCAAAAATGTCATTTTGTCTTTCCAAAGCCTTAGCCAATGCCTTTGCCAATTTCCTTAACCATATTAACCAAAATGAACACTCACACTAGGATGTCTTGCCCAACATTCAACTTGGAATAAGTATCCTATCAACCGTGGTTATTATTTTGCCTTTATTAACTCTTATTACATGGAATTTTCACTAGTGCTATTACAGAACCCTTCCCCTTAGGGGAACACCATCCTTGGTGTTCAACAACCCTTATAACCACAAGACTATTGTAAGCAAAACATACCTCTGATGGAGCTTTATAATTTAGCTCATTGCAATATTTACAATGATCATCTGCTAAAACATGACAAACATATCGTTTATTGGAGCTTTATAACACAACTCACTACGGTATTTACAATAATAACCACATATACTCATACACATTTGCTTCAACCAACAAATAATCATACTGACTATGGAGCTTTATAAATCCAGCTTGATACAGTATTTACAATGATACACACATATATACATATGCACACTTGCTTAACCATCAAAGAAAAGAATATGATGTCTGCATCCGCAACAAGGGAATCCAGAGGCTCACACCTCCACCCTCAAAAGTAATATCATGATTCACCTCCTTCCCAGGAAGTCCAGAATCCACTGCAAGGTCAAATATGCATCCAATGTCTAGCGCTACAATTCAGCACCACTTGTCCTCTCAGTGAACAGTTATTGACTCATTGTTCCAGGGCACACTCCCAATGCACATCTGGTTCCATCTGGCAATGCTAATGACCAAAACAAAAATATCCCCAACCTTCCCTTCTCTACTACACAATCCCTCGGGAAATCCAGTCACCCCCTTCCGTGCAGTCACACACCTTCCAAGTTTCGTTGGCACCCCCATCCCAGGCAGTCCATCCCTTGGCAAGGTTTCCTCACATCTGAAGGTCCAAAAACCAAGGCATATCTCTGCCTTAAAACCATCATACCGTTCATAACATGTTCATGGCAAGCAATGGACATTATTAGGTAACAATGTCCCACAATGGCCCTGCTCCTGAATACTTTACCAACATACTACTGCATTTTCCAATTCTTTTTGTTGTTGCGAATTCTTGCAGCCAATTTCAACCACCCAACCCAACATTTCATGCTTTCATGTACCAAGCACATAAATGCCATTACATTTAGAATAAACTGAAATAACTTCAAATCACAGCTCATTGGTGGCCCGTCAATAAGATACACTTGCAATTTTGTTCGCTTCCTGACATATCACATCAGGTTAGCTCAAAACACAACCATCGTAGATCAACATCATAAATCACATGTAACCGTCATAAACCAGAATCATAGATCACATGTAATCATCATAGAACAAAATCATAAATCACATGCATAATAAAACTGAAATAAAATATTGATATTTATCCTTTAATCAATCCTTAGCTTCTACCTTTTTCATTTGTCCTTTTCCGTATTCACTCTGGATCGGTTGCCACACCCGACAAACACTCAATGCCTTCTCCTCAACCATGTGCACATGCACATTGTGTGCATCACACGCATACAACACCATGCAATACCTGCACCTACACCTAACATACATTTATATGCCATGTACAACACAACACAATACATGTACCTACACCTGGCATACAACACAACAGAATACATACACCTACACTCGATGTACAACCCAATACATATACATGTACTACATAGAGTACAACACAACGAATACACATGTTACGATACCATGACTACACAATGCACATACATAATACTGTATGTACACAACACAACATGCACGACATGCACATAATGCCACATATACATCAGTATCACATGTACACAGTACCACCTACACAACGTGTACACATCACATGTACACGACACCACCTACACATGTACACAATGCCACATGTACATCGTACCACCTGTACAACATGTACACAAATGCCAGACGTACACAACATTGCATATCCATTGTGCGCTCAGTACAATATGTACGTAGCACCGCATATCTGACATGTACATAGCACCATCTATACCCAGCGCTGCATATGCAATATTCACACAACACTATCTGTACCACCCTATACATAACATTGCATAAACAACATGTACACACACACACACACACACACACTATATATATATATATATATACACACAACCCATATGCACACAACATCACAGATGCAACATGTACAACATATACAACATATACACAATAGTAGTACCACACACCCAAACGATATTGTCTCTACTAAGCAACCTTGCGTCCAGTGTCTCTCTGCCATCCATGCTTATCCTAAAATGCCGCAAAGCACACTGCTTTCATTATGCTGATGTATCCCTCATTGTTACCTGCCACAACATAAACATAAGCATAATACAAGCACATAATATCAATTCATATCCTCATGATACTGACCTCGTAAATTTGTCAGGACTACTCTCCCATTTTATTCTTCATAAACCAAGGACCTTTTTATGTCATTCACTTACATAAGCAATAATTCCTCCACAAGAATGATCCATGACAACTTTATCGTCGGGAAAATTTTAGGGGCTAATATTCGCAAGTGGGCTAATTTTCCATGGATTTCCAAAAAAAAATCGTTAATTTCAAATTTTTCCAAAAATGATTTGCCCAAGTTTTATATTATAAAATTATTTTACCTTAAAGATCGCATAATGATCTGAAATGGTCATATGTTAAAACTGATGTAGAATTGATTACACCATTACTGAATAGAATGTAAACTGAAAGTGTTGATATCATGAGAACTGTTTAAGAAGATTGACTTTACAACAGTTGATAAAACATAACTAAGATGCAAAATAGAAGTGTAAACAGCAAAAACACAGTGATACCAGAAAACAATATTGATTACGGAGTTCGTCCCTTATGGACTACGTCTTCGGGTCCGCTTTCAAGATGGGCGACCGTTTTATTAGGATTGAAACCAAAGAGGTCGATTACACAGCAATTTGACCGAACTGAATGTGCACACAAGCACTTCTAGTCACTTTCAAATGATAGCTCTCTGAACCAACTTTCCAACACCTGTCACGATTCCCAATTCCGACTATGGATGCTCCTGTTAAACTGAAAACAAAATCGATGATAACCTCTAGAACTTGCATACAAAATCCAAAACCACTCTTCTCCTTTACAATGAGAAAAACTACCTCTTATAGCCCTGCAAGTACATTCAAACTCCTTCTGCTGAGTGTAGGAGTGAATAGGCTGAAAATAGGGTTTGGTTAGGTATCGGTCTTACCATGTCTTGACATCTACATAGTGGTTGAATTAGTTCTGCACCCTAATTGCAACGAAAAACCCAAATAAACCTTATGATAAAATTGAACCCGTTGGCGGTTTGCTAACTGGGCAGAGGAGGTTGACCGCCCGCATGTGAACAGGGTGGTCTAACCATTGTTAGACACTTGGCGGTTATCCCCTAATGGCGCGGTAACAAACCCTGTTCACATGGCGCATTTCTACTGACGGTTTCGTTCCAATGTGGTTTCATTGCTGACGGTCTACGGTGACTCCAGCGGTTACCACAACGTTGTTCACATGATAACGATCATGACTTCCCCGCTACGGTTAGCCTCAAGCCCTGACTCCAACGATTTATTCATAACCATTCATATGACTCGGTTCCGACACGGTCTATCCTCGCGGTTAGGGACTGTCATATGTTTTTCGCAATGCTTAATGTATTACATAGGCCAAGAGGGTATATGACTTAGGATTAACACAGTTTGTAATGTAATGAGGTCCAATAGGTTTAGAACTTAGGGTAAAAGGTTTAGGACTAAGGTTTTAGCATTTGATACATGGTTTTGATAGGTTTAGGACGTGCATGGTGTAGACTTAGGTTTGATGTATTAGGTGTTAGGTTAATGTGTTAGGTCTTAGGTCTTTAGACATAGGTTCTAGGGTTTAGGTTTTAGGATCCAACATTTAGGATAGGTGTATTATAATGTTGTAAAACCAAAACCATCACCATGTCAAAAGAACCTGAAGAAGGTCGTGACGACCATGAAGATCACATCAACCACTTACATCAAATTGTCACAAAGTGACATTTGCAATAAACATCATATGACGACGAACCCATATCAAAACCCCTGCAACGGGTGACACACTCATGTCAATGATCAACCCTGGCAGAATTGATGATGAAAACTTATCGACAACTAGGTACAACACCATATCAATTGAACACCATGAAAAACCATAGACATCACCTTAACAACCTGATCCATAACCAACACTGTCGAAGCTGAACAACACTGAACTGAATGCTCACGATGAAATTGAAACTATGTAATTGATATGACGAGATCCTCTTGGATCACATAAATTATATAGATACTATATATAGAATCATTATAAATTTGAATATTTTTACAAATCTATGACCAAATATTTTATAGTTTTCATATTAGGGATTAGTAAGATTCGCCAAGCTTTCTGAAGTTTAAGATAAATTTTCATCCTTAAAATTTTCCCTACCTGTCGGACAGTGACATAGATACATAGATACACATATATAAACATTAGCATAAAGCAATCATGATCATGTTAGACAACGACATACATACACACATACATACATATATAAACATCAACATAATCATGGTCATAACATAATTACCAAATAACATAAGGTCAAGGTTAAAAGAACTCCCTTTATCCATGCACAACATTGAGAATAATCATTCCCAACATATCCAAGGCATATGACGCCTCAAATCTATTTACTTTACCTTTCATGTTACATTTCTCATGATTGTACTGCCACTATCCATTTACACCAATGGACCGGACCAGTTCAACTGGTTGTCATACTCTTACCTTCAACTGCCTTTATACATGCACCAGCTTCATTTGAGTCTTACATTGCCTGTTGGATTTCATTCAACTCTCCCCAAGCTCCACCAACTTTCCTCTTTCCCAACCAAATCTGAGGACTCTCAAAACAATAAAGGCAAGACCAAGAAGCAAACAAGAAGAAAACGATGAAAGCCAATAACAACATGACACCACAACAAAGTGGCAAGACCTTGCACCAGACATAAACAAAACTGTAAATCAAGCTCAACAAGACACAAAAGAACAAAAACAAAAGATTAAAAATAGACACCATGACTCAATCCCCATGGTTCCTAGTGCTTCCAAAGGAAAGCTCAACCTGAGTATTTCTTCAAAATTTCATGGCAGTCTCTTTGCCATGCAATCCCTTGCACCGTATTTGCCATAAACATATAATTGTCAATGCATAAATAAACATAACAATACATCAGTTACCTTACCTTGCTATGTCAAGCACGTTTCTTGCAACTAAACACATCCATGCCATCTCTCAAGGGACTCTGATCCTTTGACAGATCCACCTGTAACTAGAGACTAGCTAATATACCTGTCAAATACATGTTTATGAATCTAACACATATCCACATAATGTCAGACAAGATTAAGGTTAAAAATACTTTCTGTATGCAAAGCACTCATTCCTTTGGAATTAGGGTATCCAAACATAGCCAAAGGAATTCTTTCCCAATTCCTTTAATTTACCTTTACCTTGTTGCAATTGAGCCTTACTATGTACTGTCAC
Organism: Pinus taeda; assembly: GCA_000404065.3. Classification (NCBI taxonomy): domain Eukaryota; kingdom Viridiplantae; phylum Streptophyta; class Pinopsida; order Pinales; family Pinaceae; genus Pinus; species Pinus taeda. The sequence goes on from APFE030096538.1 coordinate 18,015, forward strand.
ATCACCCAACTGTTATTTATATAAACACATCAACTATTACCTTATCAAGCTAATACCAAACATGTTGCCCTGCAATTGCTCACTCATGTCAGTCTCACATTCTAAAGATCAAGACATCATGTATATTAATTTGAAATCAACCTTTATCAAGTCTAACAACCATGTCATACTCAACAATCAACTCACATTCATCGGTCATAATACATTATGCTACAACTATCACCTACTTACACTCAAGTACATATTAGTTGTCTCAACACATATATACTAGTACAACTATCTTAAAACAAAATCATTTCAACAAAAAATCTTATAGACACATACTCATATCATTCAAGTAATCAAACATTCAGACAACAGATAGATGACATAATAGACACCAAACACTCAAACACCAAATAAACGACATAGTCAAACATTCAAACACCAAATAGATGACATAAGAAAACTCATACCTTAATTTATCTTGGGGGAGATTGTCTTGTATGCACAATCAATCTAGATTAGCGTGATAGAACTTCACAACATATCAACTCAAACATAAATAAGGTCATGATATCCATAACAGTAACTAACTAACATGTTCACATCATAAGCTCATAAACCATTTTCATTCATGCATAACAATCACATATGCACTGTCAGTTCATACCTGAATGTCATAACCCTAACCAACCAATCTGAATTAGTATGATACATATAACATCAAGATCTTAATGTAATAACCCTAATCATCAAGTTACTAGCATATAACAAGAAGTTATATATCATGCTCATCAAAAACATATAACCTAATCATCAAGTTAACTATCATATAACAATAATAAGTTAACCTATAACATACTCAATCATAAACATATAACCTAATCATCAAGCTAACTATCATATAACAATAATAAGTCAACCTATAACATATTCAATCATAACATAATCCCGATGTCCTCTTGCGCTTTATTGCTCTTCATTTGCCTTCTTGTTTCAAAACTCCAAGTATGCCACACTCTCTAAGAGTGCTCCAAGAAAACTCTAGGTGTCCAAGAGTATGAGAGAGAGAGAGAGAGAATAGAGAGAGAGCTCCAAAACTGAATTGACCAAGCTTACCCACTGATCCTTAAAAGCCTTTTTATTGATGATGCCTCTATTTTCTTCATTTTCCATTATTTTCCTTCGTTTTCCTCTTCACATGCAACCTGTGACCTTTCACCTCCTTTTTCTCATAATTTCCATTATTTTCATAAATAAATATGTAAAAAATTTCATTTTGCCTTTCCAAAACCTTAGTCGTTGTCTTTGTCATATTAACCAAAATGAACACCCACACTAGGATGTCTTGCTCATCAACCATGGTTATTATTTTTCCTTTATTAACTTCTATTACATGGAATTTTCACCAGGGTTGTTACACAATATTTATCTTGTAAGAGTTAATGGAACGTTGACTCCACGACTATTCGAGCCATAAACCAAAGCCACCAAGCTCCTGAAGCTTCCTAGGAGCTCACATAAAAATCAGATGCATCCAATTCGGCATGGTTAACTGAATAACCATGCCTCAATCGATTATAGAGTCCAAGCACAAAGCTCACCGGCTAATCGGTTAGTTACAGAGTCCAAGCTCAAGGCTCACTTACTCTCATTAAACTGAGTTCCCTTTAGAAAACCATAACTGCCACAACTATAAACCAGAGCCCCGAGATCTCGGAGCCACCTAGGCTCTCAAACTAGGATGCATCATTTGGTGTGGTTAACTGAATAACCGCACCTCAGTCAGTTACAAAGCCCAACCCCAGGACTCACCGACTACTCAACCAGTTTCAGAGTTCAACCTTAGAAATCATTGACTATGAATCATTGAATCATTCATTGCCTTGAGATGCTCCAAGGCCTTAACATATACCTAAAATATTCAACAAATAGACAAACATATTATTCTCATGTCTATACAGTGAATATTATATCCATAAGGATTCTAATTCCCAAGTGAAGTACATCTAGTCATAATACAACAGAAGATAGCCAAACACTTATCTATAAGAATTGATATGATGTTTGCTTCATGGGCATCTACTTACCCATTACTGGGTACATACTCAATATCCAACACCAGCCAAGTACCAAGCCTCAACAACCTTCAAGTTGTTTCTTTTCTGGGGCCTCCAGGTACCTTCCAAGCCCTTGAACCATTCACTTTGCAATCAAACATGTTAAACATGTTTTCTAGTTGCACTCACCCTTCCAAGATTAGGAATTCCCTTCTCTGACTGACAGTCCCTCGAACAATCCGTCTCATTGGGGCCCTCATGAGCACAAACCTACAAGGTTTGTGCCTCATACAATTATTGTCCTGACAACTGCATCATCAACAAGACAACAACCTTGATTAGATTGCCATAATAATTTTTGCATAGATACCACACCATTCGCTGTTAAATAACCTACAATCATCAAGCACATGCTCACTCAATTACATGCATATATATATAGCCTACATATGTGCATATATAATGTTGGGTTGTGTTATATTCTTTCCACGACTAGCCCACGTAGTTAACCAGGGGGTTAGAAGGGGGGCAGAGCCCCCCCTTCGTTGCGTCGATTATGTAGCGGGGGGGTCACAGGGGGTTTGAGGGGTGCAGGAAAACCCACTCTATGGGGTCCAGGGTAGCGCCCCAGAAAAAATTTGTTTTTGGACCCTATATTAGGTTGGGCAGACCTACCTATGGTTTTGTGCATGATTTTTCGCACATGGTTTTGGATGCGATGGTTTTCGGTCCATGGTTTTGGATGCAATGGCTTTCGGTCCATGGTATTGGATGCTTCAGCATGTATAAATATGTATTGTAACATTGGAAGGAATATAATGAAAAATCAAGCTGGTAGTCCTGGTTTTGGGATCCAGGGGAAAATCTATGTGTATATGTGTATATGTGTTTTATGTATTATGCTCTCACATTGTTTATTTTCTATGTTTTAGAATTCGTATGTAGGTAATTTCTGTACAGGGTTAAAACCTACATATAACACATACACTTATACATCATATTCAATTTCATAAGTCAAACAACAAGGGGAAGGTTTAAAAATATTCCCTTACTCAATGATTGTCTTGTTCAAATTTACCAGTGACCTGTACCTCATATAGTTGCTTCTCTTATAGTTGTACCTGTATCTATTGCGTGGTTATATTGGTAGCCATTTATCCAATCTTTTCCTATTCCAATCCCCATATCATTGTTAAAGTCATAATGACCTGTAACTTTCCATGAACTACCTATTTTCCAACACCTATAGCTTTCTAGGAGATTTTGTCCCAAAATTCTCATATGAATATCAATTATGTGTTTTCCTGGATATTTTGCTCATCAATAACTCTCCATTGACTATTCACTTGTACCATTTTGACATCGAAGCAAAAAGTTAATACCTCTAAAACTGTACAGCTTGTCAGGTCATTTTTGCCCCTTTAAGACTGTTGTAGATTTTATGTTGAATTTCTCAAAATGCTTCGACCTAAATTAAAAGTATGGGAAAATAATCACAATTTGGTTGAAAAATCCTTTCTTTTGACTAGCCATAAGCCAAAATCTAATTTACGAGCTGAAAATTATGGCCCTCTAATGTGTTACCTCATGCAACATTATGTAACACGTTATATAACATATAAAACGTTACTTTTTCCACAATTCACCTTGTAATTCAACATTCGCCCCCTTTAGTTTTACATGAAGAACATTAACATAATAACATTCTTCACTTTTGGCCTTGTGTCATGCATTTGGTGTGGGGGCTATATGATTATAAACCTTTTAACCATTATATACAAATTCTAAACCACAATTCGAATTCAATACTACCAACGATTTCCATATAAGGGGACTTTATTTATTATACATATATTATATAATCATATTATATATGTAATTAAAATGAGCATTTAAACATTATTAAAAATAAAACCCCTCTTTTTCCATGGAGGTGATGCCTATGCATGAATTTTAGCCCTTCCAGACTATAATCATTTAATTTCCTTCAACTGACCCTATAATTGAATCTAATTAACCATCGTTTTGTCTTTCTTGGCACCAATAATCCAATTCCAAGGTGATTTTTCACCATTGTTAACATCAAGACTTTTGTCAAACAATTGATAAACAACCTGTAATTATCCAACCTGCCCCAATCTGGCCTAAAACTCGGCCCAACCAAGCCCAAAAACCCATCAGTTTTCTGACCTTCCATTCCTTGTAAACCTACCAGATACCCATTTGTGGCATCTGCTTTCAAATTTATAGAAATTCATGTTAATTCCACCTTTGACACTTTCATCAAACACATGGTGGACAACTTGCGAACTTACAAAAATTTCCTTAACCAATTCCAAATCTGGCCCAATTCAGACCCAGTGTTGAAACTGGGCTCTGATACCAATCTATAATGTCTCTGGCTCCCAGCCAAGAAACACCGCTCAACCAACATTGCTTAAATATCATCAAATCAACTGCAGAAACGTTTGTACTGGAATATGCCATCATTGTCATCTTGAATCTAGGAATTATAATTGTTATGAAAAGTAGTATTCCATGCAATGCAAGCATTATACATCATGTATAAATGTAATTACAAAACCATAGTGGAAGTAATAAAACATACACAACACATAAACAATTGTGTACAATAATCAAATACTTCATGTATAATATGACAATACTCGACCAACATGTACCAAACAATAGTTAATTGTTTATTCATACACTTAATAAAAAAATTATGGCCATATCAAGGAAGCATGCACACAACGAAAACAATACATATGTAAACCAAACTCTGGCTAGGGTTTACAACGAGATATCACATATAACTAATGCATGGCACATAATCACCACATATACCTATTTTACGGTTATTATTAATATCACATAAATATACACAGAAAAGATATCATTGCACAAAGAACACTTATCTATATCCAAAAGTTTCGACTAGTTGTGGGCTCTCCATATTCCTCATAGTCGTAGACCGTGTGGCTCATAATCTCAACCACAAGTAACCCCCGAGCTGAGGCAACAACTCTAGGAAACAATCATACAATAAACAACAAAACCCTGGCTACGACACCAACTCTAGCAACCTCAGTCTCCAACCACAGGCTCATGTCTCCTTGACCAACACCTAAGTAACACAACCCAAATCCCTCAGTGATGCCCACCTTCTAGGGAAACTTATAGTTGGCCAGGACAATCTCTACCTGTAACTTCAGGAGCTATGCTATTGTCTGATGTCCAAGTGCCAACAACCAAACCGAAATAAAACCCCTTAGTCAGTGTTAGAGCCCAAACTAGGACTCTCTTGCTATCTCTGAACTGAATTCCCCAGTAAACTCCATGGCACCAAGCCATAATCAGGGCCAACAAACCCTTGGAGCCACCAAGCTCTCGTAGCCACCAGGATCACACAAACAATATTTATCTATTTCGCTATGGTTAACTAAATAACTGTGCAATCAACTAGTTCCAGAGTCTAACCCCATAACTGCTTGGCTTCTTAGTCACTAGAATGAATTATCACCAAATGGTCCCCTGGATTCCCCCCCCCCCCTCGGAAAATTAATCCAATAATAATCCATTTGATGCTCCCCACCATAACAATAATCACAGGAACCTACACTCCTTTTAAAATACATGGTCTTCATTGGCCATGTGGCACTCCCTAGGGCCATGTGGGCCCCATGGTGCACTTGTCAACCAAATAAATACCCAAATGCTGCCTTTTATATCTGGAGTTGCACCCCCCATACTCTTTCCATGGAGTGGGCTCCACAGCCAGCCTTATTTAATTACAACATAATTACACATTCAGGCTCTAAGGCCTCACAACCATTAAAAGCATTAAAATTTGAGCACGCTAACCCCAAAGTATGTTTAACACTTTACATGGGCACATAGACCTCATAATGTAAGCTATGACTCAATAGCCTAAATATTATTGTACATTATTTACATATGCGCTCTAGCCTTATCATGTCATAACTCAGCCCACTAGCTTAATCATGTTGATACTTCTAGAGACACCCCAACCTCAATATCCACATACATATGTTTATGATACAAGGGTCAGGAAGGGGTATGACATGAGCGCCTGTTGTGTAGCATCACAACGAGGTTGGATATTTGTCTCAACAAATTCCCATAGGTTCTTCTCCATCATAATAAGTGTGATACGCTCGTTACACAGGTTGAAGTTGGACGCCCCTTCTAGCCGGTCCTCGAATCTCAAACCATTTGATGTCATTTTGTCCAAATCAACTTGTAGCCACAAAACCCTTGTTGCAAATAAAAATTTTGCTAAATAGAAATTGTTGTTTCAACCCTTGTTCACTTGTCTTCCTTTCACAGATCTTGATGTAGCTCTAATACCCTATTATTTTTCAAGTACCAATTTCAGATTTAATGTTTCATGTAGTTATCTTACCCTAAAAAATTATTGTGCCCAATGAACGGATTTTTTTTTGCAGTGAATAACATACGGAAACTACAAATAGAAAATATGTTGGCACTTTAAATCAACAGAGAGTAGCCGAAAATATTTCATAAAATAACCCATTAAAAAAAAAAAATCAATCAAGAACAACAATTAATTTAACCCTCCAATCTCCCTTCATTAAATTTTCCTCAAAGAAATTATGAGCTCTCTTACCAAGGAAAATGGCCCACATAATTGCAAGAAAAATATAGCAATAAAACCTAGGATTTTTCTCTAGCAAAAATATAACAACTTACTTCACACATGCGACCTTTCCTTTCTCTTTGGCGTCACATGTGCGACCTCTCCTTGGCTCAAAAACTCTCTCAAATTCCCATGTGAAATGTCCCACTTGTAGAAACAATTTGGCCTACTCACACATGCAGGTTCTCTGCAATTTTTTGCCATTGAAAAATTCCTTGTTGCTCCATTTTCCTCAACCTATGAATCTCTCGCTCACCAAATTTGTATTGGAAATCACGATTGTCATTAGACCAAAACCCGCAGGTGTTAGTCAACTATCGCATCACCAGAGATAAGGATCCACGAGAGGGGGTTAGTCCATGTCGCGAAACACACGAGAAGCGATGGTTTATCCAATGTCCAACAATCTCCCCCCAGCGCGAACTAAGTTTGTATCGAACTCGTGACCTGCGTTCTGATACCTCTTTTTGGAAATCACGATTGTCGTTAGACCAAACCCTATAAGTGTTAGTCAGCGATCACATCGCCAAAGATAAGTATCCACGAGAGGGGGGTAGTCCATGTCATGAAACACAAAGGTAGTGCTAATTTATCTAATGTCCAACAAATTGCAATAGGATTCATGCAAATTCTTCATAATATCTCTCTGAATTTATTTTGTGTGTCTCCATCATCTCCCTTAGGTTCTCTTTAAAATTTCACCATAAGTCAAATCTCTAATCTCCAAAGTGATAAAAAGCTAGGATTAAATCTTAGCCTTCTTAGATCAACGGTGGAGATTAGATCCAAGTCACTTAAATAATTTAATATTTATACTTAAATAAACATTAACCCAAAATCAACATTGATCAAATAATTAATCATTGTACTTCTCCTTTGTTAAAAACTTAGGAAGGAGATCATATTAGTTGCTCCTCTCAAACAACCACCTAAAGAGGCATTCTCTCTTGCGTGCCAAAACACCAAGCTTACGTAGAAGACCTTTTGAAGCTATAAAATCGACAATTAGTTTGTATCCTCCAAATCTAGAGAAACTAGAACAAATCTCATGTTTGTCCTTAAAATAATTCAACTCCTCTAATGACATACTAAAATAATCATATTTGGTTAGATCACATGGCAATAAGCGAAACCAACTTCTCTCTACATAGACCATCTAAAAAATTATAGATCCTATTACAATATTAGAAAAATAAAATTTTAAATGATGCTCCTACATCATTTCTACCTCATCCTTCCCACATATCTAGCATGTTTTGTACTCCCATACTTCAATTGTATCCATCTTCCTATGTTCAGAGCCTTAATCTATGTTAATGTATTGAATTGTTCTATATAGTATAGTTGTTTCTCTTGTCATATTTCCTCCATTTCCCTTTCCTATAATATTGATGTAATTGTTTTCGATGCTTTCCCACCAATAACACAACTCCCCTCAAATACACCTGACTCCTCTAACTATGTCTTACATTTTTTGTTCCATGTGTTTTTTCTTCTTTGCAATGCTTCCTTGTTGATCTTCATTGGCATCCTAGTGGCCACCCCATCCTTGTACAAAATCTACCTAGCCTTCTAAATGCCTCCATCTATATTGCATAAAGGTACATTTTAGGTAGAAACATTCTGTAGGGGGTTTTGATTTTCACCCTCAAGCAACGTGGTATTTAGCGCTTTTGCGCCCTTTCCTTTTAATTCCACCAAGCCTTCATTGTGTTAGGCCCTAATACATCACAACCATACAAGGAAAGGACGATGACGAGTCCCTTAAAAAGGAACCTAGCATATCGTAATCTCATACTTCAGTTGTTCTACATCTATTTTGCAATGAAAAGAGTCATATAGATTACCCTACAATGTCTTTCTTGTGCACTTGTCCCATCTTAACCTTTCATTAAATTCCAACCCTAATACATTTGTAGTTTTGGGTGACTTCTAGTTGTTCCTATCTGAAACTCATCTAGATTTTCTTTGGATTTTTTTTTAGTGAAAAAGGAGCATCTTTGTCTTCACTATATTCACATTCATCCCCACCTTTTCACAAAACCTCTCCAAAACCTACAAGTGTTCTCAAACGTTGCATAGAACCTTGGTTACCAAGATGGTCCTACCTGCATAAAGAGATTTTTATAATGATCCTACTATACACACTCCTCACCCTCCTTTTGGATCCATTCATTCCTCAAGTTTGTCAATGTAGAGTCCAAATAGTGTGGGAATAAAGGCACCCATGTTTCATGTCAATGTCATCACTAAACCATTATGATAGCCCTTCCTCACCTCTGCCTTTGGCCTTAACCTACACATATAGGTTGTGAAACAATGCCTCCACTCATTTGGAACCTCCATCTCTCCTAGCCTTTCCCATAGCTTTTAATCCTAGACACTATATCAACCACTTTCTAAAAATTTACAAAGCAACACCATAACTCCCCATCCTTGTCATCCCATGTTTTCTCTATCATGTGCCTTTAATCGACATAGTGGTCTACATTATAGTGTTTTGGTTAACATCTTGCTTGAACCTTGACAATTTTTCCCTCTTCCTTTGCACATTTGCTAAGATTCCACCTACTATCCCTCCAAAGAGTTAGAAAATGTCATACCAAGTTGTAGTTTCCCAAGCATTCCTCAACCCTAAGTCAAAGATGGGAAACATGAGACTTGTCCAAGAATTTAGGAATCCTTCTACAATTATATAGTTGAAAAATGATGTTATATGTTTCCTAAGGGGATCCTTAGACCACTTCATATGCTTTGTCGATATCCTTTGCTTTCCCTGCATCCAATCTTTTGATTCCAACTTCCACAACCTCCTTTGTGAACATTAGCTTTTCTATGGACATTTTTGGTGGTTTCCTCCTTGTAGATAGGATTTTAATAGTCTTGTTGAATGTCACAACCACTGCTCTAAGGTCATTTAATTTTGTCCATCTTACTTTCATATATGCAACTCCTCAAAAAATTCTTTCGGGCTCCTTCTTTCCATTTTGAGTAGTTCACCATATCTAGTTTTTACAAACTAAATTTGCTTTATTCGCCCAACTATTATATGGGAAGAGGTTTTCAATGTTTTGTATTTCTATTACATTGTCCTTGCCTCTTTGCACTCTACATCAAACGAAGGGTTTATAGAGAAGTTGTGCAAAGCTTTCACACGCTCCACCCTTTCTTATGCTCACATTGTTTATGGGTTGTGTTTATAGTTCCCACAAGCTCCCTACAATGGCCATCTATGTTTCTTATTGCTCCCATCAAGTCAAGTTTGGGGATAGATATTCCTATTTTTGGTCATAATTTTTATGTCTTTTCACTACCAATAATTGTTGTGTTTTCGTTTGTTGTTTGTTAATCTTATTGTTCACGATGTAGTGTTCCTTCTAGGCATTGATGTTTTATGTAATATAGGGCATCATTTGACATCAACTACCCATGGCATCACTTAATCAAGAAGTATCTGATCCTTTTTATAGTGTTGGCTTAAATAATGTAGTCCACTACACTATCCATTGTGTGTGGGGAAGAGGCTTTACCAAGCATTGCATATTTGAAGATTTTTTTTCCTGATATTAGGTCATCTCCTTGTTGGCATTTGTTGAGTCTCTCTTTCTTACAGCCTCTTCCTCAATCAACAATAACAGGTACTCATTCTCAGCAAAGCTTGTGTGCTAGATAACTTTCTAATTGATAAAGCCATCTACTAGAATGATGTCTATATTTTCTTAGTGTATCAATGTCACTATGTAGGTAGTAATATGGGTCATCACTATCTAGTCCTTGTCTTTCGTAGAAATATAATCTTTGGGGGACATGTTGGAATGAAGATACTATGATCATTGTCTTGTAGACACAACCATGTGCACTGGTTATTTTTTTCCACTTTATGTAACTTACCACATTGTGTAAGCTCTATTTTATAATGTATATGATCCCTTTGCGCACCTTGTGATTGTCTGATACCTTGTTCCATAAAGACCACAATTTGAAACCTTAGATTTCCAAGATTTTGCACCAATTATGCATGTGAGTTTCTACTAAGATTATGATACCTTGGTCTTCTGCTAATGACCTAACTGTGACCCCTCTTACATGGGTAGCCTCTACAATTCCATACCACAAATTTCAATATACTTAGAAGGAGAGGGAGGGGGAGAGAGAATTTTGTTCAAACATCGACAAAGATCAAAAAATTTATGGGACAAAAGAGTTACAACTCAAAACTAGTGTATTCATAACAATAAAGAAGTTGAAAAACAGTGATATGAAAACACATCTACATGGTCTATCTGATCATGGATCGGAGAACTACTTAGCTTCTAAAGGACACGTACTCCCCTAGTGTGTTGCCAACTGTCACCCACTGACCACCATTTCAGGATGTTTGGTAATGGATTCATTCCTTTGAGACCTCAAAGAGAGTAGAATTTAGGGTGTTTTTTCCAATGTTGCAAACATCAACATCGGATAAAATCAGCAAGGGTCGGAGAAAAGAAAAAATAAAAATCAAGAAAAAAATTGGCAAAACATCGAAAAAATTAAATAAATATAAAAATATTCAATTTTTTTCAATTTTTTTAGTATCTAAGCATCCACAACATAAAATAAATGCATTGACACATAAATACGAAAAGGAAAATAATATATAAAATGTGTAATATGTCTAGTGCTACATCACACATAACAATGAATCATGTTCTAAATCTTGAGTACTGACTCAACCTCAAAATATCAACAAAAAATATAATAATGTATCTCATATCATGAGTCATATACAATAAAATGAACCACTAAGTTCTAACTTCTATTTAATGATTTCCTCTACCACTTTTGCAAGAAAATGTAATGGTTTTTCCTCTACATGAAGAAAGCCCTTGGGTTGGCATTGGACTATGATGTCCTCTAGAAGTAGGAGGTAGCTGACGTCCTCTAGTAGTGACCATGGTTGGTGGTGTCACCTCCTCCTCCTCCTCCTCTCTCTCCCCTACAACTGCTACCTCCTCCACTACATCCTTTAATAAAACAGGGGTTGATTCCATGATAGGCCTCTTGGCCTCAACCCTCCAAGCAGCAGTGGTGTCAATCCCATCCAATGAGACGACCTCCACGTCAGGTGTATTTTGAAGTTACCTCACCCACAATTAGAGATTGTAGTAGCTGTAGACCGTGTCATTAAGGCGTTGGGACTCTAGTCTGAGAGTCATAAATTATAAATTAATAATTATAAAAAAAAAAAAATTATAATTTTTAATGAATTCAAAAAATTAATTTGAAAATTTTTAACTTGTTGTGCTTTTTGGTGTGTATTCTTTCAAATACACTCCAATTGCGCTCGCAAACAAAGGAGCTACATGTTTGGATGAGCACTCAAATGGAAAGTTTTTGGAGATTGGGTACTTTGCCACCATCGATTCTCCACCACGCATATACAACAAATAAGAGAAACATAAGAAAAAAATTAAAATTTGAAAGTTGAGGCAAAGTATGAAGAGACAATGAAATTTGAAACAAACTAAAGCTTACTTAGAATTTTGGTCTTCCTATCCTGGATAACCATGTCAAAGCTAAATGTGCCACCTGTCGTCTTATATATCTCCATTTCTTTATAAATTTCTACACATTTTGTTGGAGATGACACCATCTTCTAAACACAAGTAAAGAATCCATCCATTACCTCAGCATCGAATATGAAACCAGGGGAGTAAGAAAATGCAAGGTTCAAGTAGATCCCTGCAACATGAATGGGACAATGGAGTGTATTGTTCAATCATTCATCAATCACTTTCCATATCAGTTGTTGTTTCTCGAACCCCTCTTCCCTCTTATCTTCATAATAACTACGAATAAATTCTTTGGTTCTATCCATGGCCTCATACAATTAACTCATTGCGGGCTTGTCTCCATCAACTAATTGAAGAACCTTTACCAAAGGTTCAGTAATAGTACACAGCTCCTGCACTCCTGCCCAAAAGCTTTCTTGGTATGAAACTAGTTTGCATATGGCCTCTCACTATGGTTTGTAGCCAAGTGATAAAGCACGTCATTCCTTTGAAAGAAACATTCTCTTTACATTCCATACAGAATTGATGAGAGATTGAAGAGATATGAAGCAAGTGGCAAACCATGTAATAGCAGCGCGGACCAACTTCTTGTTATTGGTGAATCTTCTTATCAAATGAAACACAGATGCATGATATATATAAAAAAATTTGTGCTTTTTTATGATTCAACAAGATCCCTGACATAAGGAATTTTTCCTATTTCCTCTAACATCAAGTCAATACAGTGTGCAGTACAAGGTGTCCAAAACAAGTTAGGATGCCTCTCCATAAGCATCCTGTCAGTAACAAGATAATTTGTAGCATTGTCCATTATGACTTAGACAACATGTTGTGGACCTACCTCTTGAATGAACATGTCCAACAAATCACTGGTAATAAAATGGATTGTCCCTAGCAATGTTGAAGGGAATGTCACTCCATAGAAAACATCTACCCACCATCTTGTCAGCATCTTCTACTTTGTTTTTTAAGAGTTGGCTTGATAAACAGTTGTGCACCAAATGTGGTTCTAGGAACAAAAAATGATGAGGTAGCTATAGGGTTAAGTGTAGAAGCTGATGTAGAAGAAGAACCATTGCAACGGTCACCTACCATCACTCCAATCCTTTCCATTTGAGGCTTCATAACTTCCTTGTTAAGTTTAGCCGACTCTTTATCATCTAATGATTTGAGGGAAATACGGATAATTTTTGGACATGTGTTTGGGCAAAGTCCTACTTCATGTTTTGGAATTTGTCCAAGGTGGTATTTCAATCAGAATACTCCCCCTGTCATACGCTTCCCACACAACTTGCAACTCAAATTTGCTCTATCGAAACCCCGATTGAGTTCACCATATTCCCACATAAAATCCAAATGTCTTGGCCTATTTATTGAATTCTTTAATGTAAGATTGAACCTAGGGCACAAGAAGAATTAAAAAAAAATAAAATTAAAAATCATCATTTTGACAATAAAAAAACCTCTTCACTCAATGAAACAATAATGGCAAAAAAACAATCCCTATAGCAAAATCATGGAAAATATATGGGTGACTGAAACCCAAGAAAAAACAAAGAGAAAAAAAATAAAAAAACAGGGCCAAATTTGATGCCCATACCTACAAATGCGCGGTCTGTTGAGGAAAGTCGGTCCACAATCTAATTTTCTTTGAGTGGGATCCTAAATACCGTCGGTTTTCTCCTCTCTCAGCTTAGTGGGATTCATTCTCCTCCTCTTTTGCTCTCTAACTTAACCTCTATTTGCAAAATGACACAAATAAAACCAAACAAAATACACTATAAGTTAGTTGTGCACGCACTGGTGATTTTTTAGGGTTGATGCGTGATTTAATCGCGATTTTTTCAAAGTGAAAAAATCGTCGTAAAAATCAGGCAAGAATATCGATGCATTTAAAAAATCGTGATTTCTCAATTAAATCGTGATGTTCGCAACATTGGTTTTTTCTACTCTCAGCAAACTTAATAGCTTATCTGAAATTCAGCACATCAAGATTCAATAAAACAGAAACTTCTAAAACTTCCCTCTTTTACCACTTGAACTATATAAATGGACACAGTAGTGAGGTGACACTACCTCATGTACTCAACTAGATTAAAGTGGAATGACACATGTCACTATAAATAAATAAACAAATAAGTCAAAACAATTATTGGAAATTGGGAAACGAAATTGTGGTGCCAATGCACCAGAGTTTTCATTCAAGGGTACAAGTCCGGAGAAAGTTGCATGGAACAATTTTCTGAGGCAGTCAAATGGAAAAAATGGAAAAAAGAGCAACAAGGATGATGTTCTCTAGGACTAAGGTCTTGCAATCAACCAACCCTGGAGGCACCACACATATGCGTAGTCATATGATGGGAATTAAACCATACCTCTCCACTCACCTTTTGTATATCTTAACTATGTATTTTTCTTCTTTCCTTATTTTGTTAAGGATATTACACTTCATCCCATGGGCCAACATTGTCTTTGCAAACATTTAATAAAATCTATTATATTGTATTGTATTCTCTCTCTCGTGGTCTCATGGACATTTAATAAAATCCATTCTATTCTTCTCTCTCTCTCTCTCATGTTTTCACAGTGTGCTCATACCACTTGATACTACCACTAGTTAAATATACACCATGCGATCTTTCATAATCATACTCAGTTACATCCAGTGTTGCGAAAATAGTGATTTTTTGACTCAGTCGATATTATCGCCCGATTTTTACAAAGTTTTTTTTTTTTTTTTAATCGCTGAGAAAATCACGATTTTCTCCAAAAAATTGTGATTCGAATGGAAAAAACTACGACCTTCGGGGACAGTGTGTTTTATAAGCAAATTGATGAGTTTTATTTCTCAGTTTTAGTAGACAACGGACTTGTTTGAGAGTTGAGGAGGAGAGGAAGGCGTCTACTAGGACAGAGGAGGAGAAAAACGAGAGATTTTAGCATCCCAAGCAAGAGAACTTCGTGTTTGGACCAAATTTCTTCGG
>APFE030096547.1:0-22642 GCA_000404065.3 Pinus taeda
CTTTGTCTCAATGTTCTTAATCTTTTCTTAAGTTTTTGTGAAGTTTTGGGTAGTGGCCTAAGTCTTGGCCTTGAAACAATGCCACAAAATTTAGTGTTGCTAGCTCAAACCTAGTTGAAACATCCTCGGTTGCATGAATGCATTATTGTGGGAGTTACTAGAAAGTCTCATTTTCTGGCATGTCTTGTCATGGGAGGAACTAAGGGTCTAGGACAGTAAAATGTCAAGTTGTCTCGGGGGTTGGTTACCTGGAAGGGTTGGCTGGCTCTTGAAGGTTTTGTAGCATGTATAGGAGGCTAGTTTGGTTATGTTTGTCACTTCCACTTCCTTAAATATAATTAGGGAGTTGAATCACATCATAGTAGCCTCTCATCACATGGTTACAGTAGTGGACCAGTTATCTTGGGTAAATGTGGGACGAGGGTGTTACACCGATGGACCACAATTCTAATACCTTTTGAATACTAGGACAATCTCTAAGAAGGTAATCACCCTCACATAAACTGCAAGGGAATTTAACTTTGTAGGGCTAATTGGAAGATTTTTCCATACTTTGCAGTAATGGCTCCTTGGTTCCCCCCTGCTTATTTTGCTTCTTCTTCATTATTTTCATCTTTTTCTTAGCCTTATAGTTACTAGAATCAAGAATTTCACCAGGTGAGTAGGAAGAGAGGGATGAAGAAACAACAAGTGAAGAAGGAAAAGCTACAACTTTAGGATGGATTTGAGGTTGAAATGTTATAGGTGGAGGAGAAATTGGTTGAGGATTAGTTTGGACTTTCAGAACCATAGTGGTCATAAAAAACCAAACTAGAAAACCAATGGTAAATCTAGGAAGGGACAAAATTTCCATTTAAGGATCATCAATATTTCAAAAATGAAGTAAAATTTTGAGGATCCCCATTAGAGGGGTTTCCTTAATTTCTAGACTCGAGAATTATCACCATTATTCTCAACCTGATATGTAGAAATGATTTTTTCCATGGGGAGGTTGTTGTTCTGGAAATAAATTAATTGATTTTAGAAATTAAAGACACAAAATCAAACAAAGGGGTGACTAGGAATAAGGGTCTACAAAGAAATTGTGAAATGCAATATACCACCTTGGAGAACCAAGCATTTACAAAGACGAAGAAAATCTCCTTGAATGTTGTGTTTGTTGTATCATAATATATAAGGTAGCAGACCTGGTTACCTATGGTGAGGATAACAACGTATGATGGACTTCCAAAATATACTCAAAGATACATGGAAGTGAACTTTGTATTAGTGTTGTCTAATGCATAACCATATGATCAGAGCATTCCCAAATAGTTTTCATGCATTGTGTTCCATACAATATACCCATAGGTATGTGGAGAATGGTATATGAACTTATGTACGTGGAACGAGATAGCACCCCTGAAATGAAACACTAGAAAAGAACAACAAATCCTACATTTAAAGACATCATAACATATCTCTAGCCTAGACCTCTATGTGAGTTGTTAAGTTTCAAATGATCCTTAGGTTAACTGAGTGAATTTTAGATTTTGTCTTGAACTATGTTTCAATTTTCAAGGCTCAAAACTTATTGTCACTTGAACACACCTATCATATAACTAAGATGACAAAAATAACTCTTTTCATTTTCTTTTTAATAATGAAAGGCCTAACTAAGTAGGGGAATAAGAAATCGAACAACATTGCAACAAACACGTCATGACATAATAAATTTCCTCAACTTCACTATTCCAATAAAAATAAAATCCCTACATGCAATTAATGATGCATAAGATTTTTCTTTTCAATTTCAATTAATTTTCTGATGAAAACTAAGATATTCATCTAATCACTGGTAAACGAAACTAGTGAAAATGATGACTAAAACACCAATTATTTATAGGAACCCAATGATCAAGAAATCAATTTTCTAATGACCTAATCACAAGAACAAATAAAAATGTAAACATATTCTTATAAAATGCACTAAAAACCAAAATCACACAATATGTAGGCTTCTGAGAGAGATAAACACACTCAGGAACATAAGGAGGATCAACTGGAACCAACTTGATCAGAGAGAAAAGACTGAAAAGGAAATGTTTTGCATGGAGTAATGGTCAGCAGAGGTACAAATGGGCTACCATTTCTCTTCAACGCAGGTACAAAGAAAGACAAAGTTATCTGCAATGCTCTATTAGCAGACTAGGGGGTGTGCTGATCAAGGAAAAGCAAGTTTATGACAAAAAAAAATCAAATGCAACTCAATGAAAGGTCTTCCTAATGTCAATTCAAACCGATTGATGCACTAGAGGTGTTGTCTTAATGGGTCCTCACCTAGGTTCAGAGTTAATTTTTCCAAACAAATCCCTACACTAGTTTTCAAGGTTATTTTGAGAGAATTTGTGTGACATATATCATAAATATTTCTCAATTATGTGATTGTTGTTGCTACTATTGTTACAACTAATTATGTGTGTAATTTAATTAATTTGAGTAAAATTTGGATGGTGTGACAGCTTAAGTCCTGGACTGGTATCTTAGTTTAGTGTGGTAGTGAATTATTTTCTTTGTTGTTACATTTTGGATTGTACTTCCTTTTATGTGTGCAAATTGAATGAGTGATGGTTTTCAGGAGTGTTGTGAGAGTGGTTGAATGAAAGATTGCATAACTTTCTCTTAGTTATGTGATTTTTGTTGTTCAAGTTAATTATTGTGTAATTTAATTAATTGAAATAAGATTTGGATGGTGTGACAACTTAAGTCATGGATTATTCCCTTAGTTTAGGGTGGCAATGAATTATTTTCTTTGTTGTTACAATTTGGACTGCACTTCCTTTATGTGTGAAAATTGATTGAGTGGTGGTTTTTAGGAGTGATATGGGAGTAGTTGAATGACATATTTCATAAAAAAATTTCATCTATGTGATTGTTGTTACTATTGTTGTTATAGTTAATTGCGTTTTTAATTTAAATAATTGAATTAATATTTGGATTGTGTGACAACTTAAGCCCTAGACTGGTCCCTCAATTTAGCGTGGAAGTGAATTATTTTTTGTTGTTGTTATAGTTAGGATTACACTTCCTTTTGTGTGTGCAGATTGAAGGGATGATGTTTTTAGGAGTGTTGTGAGAGTGGTTAAATGAAAAAGTAGCTCATTCTATCGTAAGTCTTCACATTAAATATGTGTGGAGTGTATAAAAACTTTGTTGATTATTGACAGTGTGTGTGCAATGACTTTGGGTTGAGATTATTTTACACTAATCATCATATGCCTAGAATAGACTTTATGTGGCAATCTTGTAAAAATTAGAGCCTACCTGGATCAACAATTAAATGTAAGAGTGGGTCGACCAGCATTAAAATGCAAACAATATAAAACTAATGAATTTAACAAAGTTTCTTATTCAAATTATTGTGAGATATGGTCAATAATATTTTATTAACTTTTATGTCTTCATGAACATATGTTGATACAAAATGAATGGAAGAAGAATTCAAGAAATCCTAATTTTTCTGTCAACATTTCATACCATACCTTCAACATTATATCAATTGAACAAAATATATAGCATTTATAGCTATGAGGTTCATAGTTTTCTCATAACAAGAAAACCAGAGAGAAAAATCAAAGGTTCTCTACATATGGAGGGAACCAGAGCTTACAACTTCCTAATTTTTCCTTGAAAATCACTGGCCATACAAATTACACAGGAGGGTTGAGCCTCGCAACGTCTAGATAGTAGTCTAAGGGGTGGTAGAAAATGTGAGTTGCAATAACACTTGGGGTGCCTCAGTTAAAAGCTTGGCACTTATGAGTTGCGCGTGAGGGGCGTTATCACATTCATGACCACTAATCCAAAACAAGACTATTTTGTGATCCATCAAACAAAAATAAGGAGAGATAAAGAACCTTATGTTGATCAAGTGGTCGACGAATAACATGTGCTACTTTGAAGCAAAATTGATGTTGAACTCGAAACTCAATGGGCTTGAGAACTACGATGAGCCTGCACTAAACTAGTCACCTCCAGAAGCTCTTCAACAAGGAAACAACTGTATGGGCTAGGCCAAGGGG
Organism: Pinus taeda; assembly: GCA_000404065.3. NCBI lineage: Eukaryota > Viridiplantae > Streptophyta > Pinopsida > Pinales > Pinaceae > Pinus > Pinus taeda. The sequence goes on from APFE030096547.1 coordinate 4,062, forward strand.
GAGAACGGGGGGAGCCTCAGTTGTCAACAAGGGAGTGAGGGGAATAGAGGGAGGCATAGGAGATTTGTGAGAGGGGTATTGGAAGAACTAACTAGAGGAGAGTGCATGGGAGACACAATAGTTGAAGGGACATTGGGAGGGTAGTCGATATGTAGGTATTTGTACAAATGCTTCAGGGAGGAGGACGAGTGGTTGAAGAGAAAAAAGAGCTAAACAATTTAGTTGGTGTCCTTTGTTTTAGCTTATTGCTTATCCTTATGGTATATATCCTCTTCTTGCATGGCCATCACCTTTCTATGAATGCAATCATGTATGTTGTGGTCAAATAAAGTGGCTATGGAGGTGTCATCTAGGGTGTTTGGGGGTTTTCCACGACCTCTGCACTGACCTAGGTGATGGACTCTCCGTCTATCACCTCTTATGAGTGTGATGTAGGCGAAGTAGGGAATAGGGATGAGGTCAAAGAGAGAAACGAGGATCATCGGTGTAGGCAACCAGAGCAAGAATAACAAGGAGGAAAATTCACTACTTGATAAACAACCTCGATCGATAGGGTGGTCTATGTATTCCAAGAAGAGGGGATGGGTGGATAAATGAGGTAAAGTTCTTACCATGAGCTGAAGGACACTTTGCATGTGCATGCAACTATCAGTTTGCCAAGGTGATCACCCTTATGTCACCTGAACCTGGGGGAATACTATTATTATCGTTAATTATGTTTAATTTAATTAATTGTAGCAAGATTTGGATGGTGTGAAAACTTAAGTCCTGGACTGGCCCCTCAGTTTACTCTGGCAATGAATTATTTGCTTTGTTGTTACAGTTTGGATTAGACTTCCTTTTATGTGTGAAGATTGAATATTTGATTGTTTTCAGGAGTTTTGTGAGAGTGGTTGAATGACCAAGTAGCTTATTCGACATTATTTCCTCACATTGAATCTATGTAGAGGGCATAATAGATTTGTTGATTTCTGAGAATTTGTGTGCATGGACTTTGAGTTGAGATTATTTTATTCTAGTCATCATTTTTCTTAGCATATAATTAGTGTGATAGTCTTGTAAAAATTAAAGCCTACCTAGATCAATAATTAAATGTAAGAGTAGTTTGACCAACATTGGAATGCAAACAATATGAAAATAATGAATTTAACAAAGTTGCTTATTAAAATCATTATGGAATATAGGAATTAATATTTTATTAACTCTTATGTCATCACAAACATATATTGATACAAAATGAATGGAAGAAGCATTCAGTTAATCCTAATTTTTTCTGTAAGTAATTCATGCCATATATCTTGAACACTTTAATGATATTTCAATTGGTAATTTGTATTCATACAAATAACACTGAATAATTTCAAATTTAGGCTATTAGAATCGTCATTTTTTAAAGATAGATTACAAATAATTCTGAAAATTTACAAGTGTTGGTAATTAACATCATTTTATGTAACAATGTCATCCAATGTATTATTTTCAATGTTGATACAATTTTTCAAGTAGTTAATATTATCATCATCCTCTTCTTGACTTGTGTTATCTTCGTCATCATTGAAATTTAACTATAGACCATCCATATTGTTACCAAATGTATTTGGATCATTATTTTCTATACCATCCATATTTTCGTCTTCTATAACATCATGTAACTCTGTATTAATGTTGTTTTCTTGTATTTTAACATAACCATCTTCGACATCAACATGGATGTCAATTTCTTTGATGTTCTCTAATCCCTCTCTCTAATTTTGTTGGTTGTCAGTTTTTTGCTTAGTATCCACTAATGCATCATCAAATGCATGCTTTAATCTTAAATCATAATGTCTAACAAATATCCATTTTAGGGCCAAAATAACTTCATTCAATACCTGCACATGAATGATCACATAGAAATATTAGATGTATGTCATAACAATTTTATTGATTAATAAAAACAGGTATATATTCTCAATAAGCAATGTATTAATAGAGTTTTGATCACTACCGCTTCCGATTAATTGAGTTAAATAAAAACCTTCTCACAATGAATTGAAAAAACCTAACGATCCTTATCCGCTAGTAGAAAGTTTGAGGAATCTATAGAAAACAATCCATAATGGGTATCTTGTCTTCATGTCCTCTCAAATGCTTCATACCATCTGCACTTAAAACATTTAAAAGAGAGATAGTCCAACATATTAATTTTTTGTATTTTCCCAACATATTGTTGATTCCTTTCAATACAATTCTTATCCTTTGTGCTTGATCAACTAGATTCCTTGAATTCAACCATGATGCCACAATTCAAGGATTTTCTCTTTACATCTACACATTCTACACAAGAATGTCGACCATATGCCCACATTGCTATATATTTCCTTGCATGTGAAGACAATTTATTTCTGTTAAAACAAATATAATGTTGAACATTAAAATAGTTAATAGTATCAAAATTGTAAGGAAACAACATTCTATAAAATTCCAACTATACCTTTCTTTCACATCCTCTAGACATGTTGATTTCATCTTCTATTATGTTTGAACTATACTTGCATCTTCTATTTGATTTTGAATTTGTTCAGTAACCCATTCTAGTATGGAATATTTGGCCCATTCCCCTTGCAAATAAATAGGAAATGGGCTATTCCTTGGGTTCGATCTTTTAAATTGTCTCCTTGCTCGTGACTTTTCTTCTCTCTTCTTATCATACAAATCAATCAATTTTTTCATAAAGTCCATGTGGTACATAAAATTAAATTATCTAGTAAATCACATTTGTCTACATGTAATATAGGTGAACATGCTTATTCCAAATCTCGAAAGGGGATGTTGTTAATTAGAAAGATAAATTGCAGAGTAAATTAATGACCACAATAAAAAGCAAGAAAAATTCTCATGAGCTTACTTATTAATTTATACTTGAACACCATTAGATTGTGGTTTTTCTCAACCAATAATATCCAAATGTATCCTAGAAGTGTGGCCCATCTTCGAGGTCCTTATCAAGGAATTCACATAGGAAGAAAAATTATTCATTCAATACATACCTTCCAACCATGCAACCCTTCGGATGTGACTTTTGTTTTACTTATCTTATTAGAGTTTTCATATACCTCTCAAGGAAAAAATCTACCTCGTTGATACAACACCCACTAGTTCAATGTCAACAACTAGGTGTATAAGTAAATGGACTTGTAGTTCCATGAAACATGTAAGGATATCCTTCTCAAATACACATACAATTTTTTCAACTCCCTTCTTCCATTTTGGCACATTATATTTGTGGATATCCTTGGATGTCACCCACCTTATATAAGAATACTAGTTCTGGGTGGGAACACCCTAGGGTCTTCGGGTGAAAACCCCAACAGAGCATAGGGAAAAAAATAGTAAGAGATGCATAGAGAAACAATTTAAATGCTTATACTACTAAGCTGGGAAGAAGTGACCTTACTCGGAGGGCCAATGTTTGGGTAGATCTCATAGGGTCCAAGCCCTTTGCTTCCTCCAATGCCTTTGAAACATGTAAATTGTCCAAGCAAAGCATATATAACAGAAATAACATAAAACATACTCATGATATATGTTAGATCATATAATAAAATGAATAATTCCACATTAATACAATATTTCTTTATTGATGTAAGCTATAAGAAAGGTGGAAAACTATAACCTCTAGCTCCAATTTGAACCGTCATCTGGATCCATCCTATCTCGCCTTCAAAAATATTCCTATGTTAACATACACAAGGATATCACGAGAGGGATGAAGGATATCTCAAAAGAGGAAACAAGATTTTCCTAAAGCTTGGGGAGTGCAGGACGCACATGGATTTCTTTAGACTTGACCAGGGATCAGTCAACTATAATGTCAATATCTCATCTCTCCTCCTCCTTTAGGCCTTCCCATGGATGTTTATTTATATTTCTCCAAATTAGTTTTTTTCCGTTGGAAAATAGTTGGGCCACATGCTATAGTAAGTGAGTAATAGGTAAAACCCATAAACTCCACCCGAATGTAAGGAGATTTATTATTTTTAAGTGACTTAATACATAACGTAGGTTGGGTATATCCTAACCCACGTGTACACAATTTTAACATAGGGAAAAGTAGCGTATAGGAAATAAAACATTATGTTTTATACTTTGGATGAAGTCTGGAGAGGAAGTGTTTCCCTAGGCCATAATTAGAGCATCATATCTACCAAGGGTGGTAAATGGTGCTATAACAGATGCCCCCTAATCTATGAGGTTAGAAAGGGTATATGATGGCTGAAATGTATTAAGTGTATAGAAGGAATCATGTTGAGACCGGGAAAGAGTTCACCAAAATTGAACTTGCCAAGCAAGTGAAAGAGATAAGAAAGAAACTATTATTTGAGGTGGGCATACCCATTCTCAGAGATAGTAAAGCATGTCCGCATGTCAAGTACAAAAGTGGATCCAATATGCATACAAGTATAAAGGAATTGAAAATACATAATGGATCATCTCATCATATCCAAATAAGTACATGTATGAATATCACATATAAAGAACTAATTAATGATGTTGAAGTATGAACCTGATCACTGAAGTCATAAAACTGATCCAAAAAGTACCAAATCAAATGGTGAAATAAATGGTACTACACTACAACTTAGGTGCCAACATATAGGATGTTGATGTAAGGAACTGCAACATATAAGGTGGATGGTGTCAACTAGCAGAAACATGAGAAACTAACAAGTGAACCAAGAAATGTTGATGCAAACTCTAGGTCTTCACCGGCCGCCATGGTACATTTCTACACAATGGGAATAGATGATCTAAAGTCAACCATGTAAGAAATCATTTGATTATCGGTCATTGATGTATACCATTAAAAAATGTGAAACTACTCACTGATAATGATGATGAGAGCCAAGGTACCCAGAACAATCTAATAAGTGTGAATAAATGAGTTGTAGTCAAACACTTGGAAGAATCTATCAATCATGAGATAATGAATTTTCCCACTGTGGTGCAGGTAAATTTTCAGTATGGACACAAACAATTCCTCTAGCCTGAGAGAGTGGGTGTAGCCACAAACAAACAATCTATGGAAAATCTCCTTAAGCTAGAATCAATTAAGAGGGCCTACCTCCTAGAATGCTATTCCTGTTGGTGATGATCATACTTCCTCACTCCAGCTATATTCCCTTTCCTTCCTTCAAATACCTAAAAAAAGCAAACAAAAACAACAAAAAACATGATAGCATACAATATTGTATTCAACCTACTTAATAGGTCAGGCAACATAAAGCCATAAAGATGTAAAATGACACTTCATGTAGGAAATCAATCAATAGTTGCATTTATATAAACCAGAAAGATATTACAATTGATGCCTTGACGTTGTTGGTCTCCACTGACGTATCCAGGTTCCCACACTTTTTCTAGAACTTCATGGATAACCCCAACAACAAAATTTTTAAGGCCTCTTTCCCTCTAGTCTCATACCAAACCAAAAACATACTATTCTCCCTCAAACATACACTAGAAAGCTACAAGATATAGATGACTTGTTGATTATTCAAACTCACTCCAAAAATCCAACTATATTTTGCTTGGGAAAAAGAGAGGTATTTATATCTTGGATGGATGGGAGACGGTTCCTCTCATCATGGGAGAAGGTCTTACTTCTTGATTTTATTCCATCCTAATAGGGGAAAGGAACCCAAACTAACTTCCTCAGCTCCATCTGGCCCAACCATTTACAGGACTTCCGTTACGAAGATTTTAAACATGGAAGCTTCGGATATTTATTTAAAAATTGCAGAATTGAAATGAAAGCATGAAATGCCTAGTCTACTTTTACAGAATTGAAATTGCAGAATTGAAATCAAACAACTACTCTACTTTTGCATAAATAAACTACTTAGAAGAATGTTGCAATAGAACATAGAAGAAAGGTAGTAATCACAAAATACTCTCATGCTTCCCCGCAAACGACGCCAAAAATATGGTGAGCACTAGTATTGCAACAATAATGCTGCAAATCTGGGGGCTTCCTTCTTTACCTTTATCAACCCGGTAGTTCATAACAAACTTGGAAGTGATGGTGCTATATGCACAAGTACTAGCTCTTACTGCAAGCTGTCATTTGGTTAGCTCGCGCAAGATCACTAATGAGCTCAAGCCAACTTCTATGAGTTCTTAGAAGAAGCTTTTAACTATGATGAAAGAAAGCTAATGCTATAGAGGCTATTCTATTTGCACAAAGAGAAGGAAAACTAAAATGTAACGCAAACCCTGATTTACCTATTAACCCTACTTTTGCAAGAAAAGAGATGGAAATTGATGAAATGAGTGCTACTGACTACTGAAAAGGTAAATTGAATTTATTCAAGCTACTTCTGAAAATAAATCAGAAGAAAATACCTTTTTGTGCTTTTGAGTGTTTTTATGTGAAATCATTATGCTTGTGATTTATCTGGTTGTGATTGTGTAGAGGTTTGGTGGCGAAGGAAGGTGGATTTGGTTGTTGTAGAGGTGGAGGAATGTGTGGAAAGGTCCTAAGAAGCCCCTAATACCCTTCTAAAGACTTTCTTAGCGATCAGACTTCAAAAAATCACTCACAAGAAATTCTACAGGAGGTTGCATGGGATCTACAGGATGATCTATAGGAGGATCTACAGGAGGAGGCCGAGAGCTATTTTTTGAGTTTTGAAGGTGGAAAAATGATAGGAAAGGGGAGTTGAAGGCTAGATGAAGGTGTTGTGGTGTCTAGAACTTGTCAAGGAAGATCAAGAGTGAACGTGAGGTTTGGATTTGTTCAAATCGCAAGAAAGAAGCTTATGGAGAAAACACAGAAATTAGGGCAGATTGGCAAAATGTTGTGAATGACTTAGGAAATCTATGAGAAGTGAGCTGGTGGTGGCTATTTTATGGATGTATGATGAGCTGAGATGTCCTGCGAGATATCCGCACATTTACTTATCAAAACTGAGCGGGAAAAAAACTAGTTGTACTATGAATACAAAAATATCACTCGTTAACCTAATTCTTGACCTAGAAATAGAAAATGTTGAACAGTAACCTATGAACAGAAAAGCATGTGGAGAGAACTATGGTAAAAGAATAGGAAATGATCTAAGAGACTGAATCTTGACCAATATATCAATCTTTCCAAATCAAGTTATCACACTAGCAGTTGCACGGAAGAGCAAAAACTATGTTTTTGGTGGCAACAGAAGTGCCTTGACCTCAAATTATAGTCCCGAGAAGGGAGAAAGCATGGTGAGCACAAGCAAAACAGAGATTTCAGCATGTACTCATGGGGAGCACAACTCTTTGCCCTTGATGAAGGGGGAGAGATCTTGGTGTTGCCATCAAGTCCAAAGGGGGAGATTGTTGGCATTCTGGCACAAGTTTGGAGCTATGGCACAGGTGTTGTCCTTGATGGCAACTCTCTTTGGTAACAGATCTCAGTTCAGGCACTGAGAGAGAAGAAAGAGACATATACGCAGGTTCACCTAAACAACGACGCGTATACACGCGGGTTATACGTTGAAAAAGTGCGTATATATTGGGGATCATACTTTTGGTCCATGGTAGTTAGTCCTTGGGATTTGAACCTATGTTTTGGACCATGGCGTCTCGACAGATGTGTTGATCCCTATTTTTGGGTTCATGGTATTGAAATGTTATGGTTTTGGACCATGGTATTAAGGAAGGCCTAAGACTATAAAAGAGGAAGGAGATCATGTGGCAAAGGATCATCCGCATTATTATTGAATATCTGATAAAGTGCTAGATCTGGTATATTTGTAATTGGGTTGTGATGCAGATCTGGATCTGAATGAAGGAGGAACCTTAGCGCAAAAGGAAGGATAAGTTCTATTCATGGGTCATAATATTTAAGCTTGAACGATAGTATCTTTAAATGATTTTGATCTGCTAGATGCGGCACTTGCTTGATCTATAAGTCTAATAATCTGGGTTAATTAATGATTGAATATCTGAAAGCGTGAAATTATCCTTTATAGATCTGTACGCAGGTTCAGTGAAGTGAAGACGCATATACACGCAGTTTCAGTGAAGTCATAACGCGTATAAGCAGGTTGTTTCATACGCAGAAGTGTATGCATGCATGTTTCAGGCTGATAAAGTAGCGTATATGTTTTAAACTATGATCTTGCTGCTTCTGTTCATTGTTGTTGTGTTCTGGGTTTTGTTTTGGTGTGTGGTTTCTGGTACTGTGTTTTGGGTACAACTGTCAGAGAGATATCTAATTGATTTAGATCTAATTGATGAAAGGTGATTGGTTGATGGAGAAATTCTTAATGGTTGATTGATGCTCATGGATCCAGTCTGAAAATTTATGAAACATGGTCCCTGGAAGAAAGAGAAGGTTGTAGCCTTCTATAGGCCAGCAACTACGTACTAGTATCTTGGCTAGTGCAAGAGCTAAAGGGGGTTGTAGCTCCCTTCTAGGAGAAGCTGGAAAACAAGAGAGAGTTGTAGCTCTCTGCAGGTTGCAGCCTGCGTACTGGTAAAGGACTACACCAGTACATTGTAATCAGAAGTTTATAATTAAAGAAAGATAGAGACAAATTGCAGCAGGTGGTTTTCACCCACATTGGGTTTCCACCTTATATCTTGTGTTCTTGTGAGTGATTGTCTTTCTGCTCTGTTTTACTGTCTCTGGTTACTGGTTATTTGATTCTTCATCACAAATTAACAATCATCATCAGAAAGTTAAAGTAAATTAAAAGTTTTCTTTGTATACGGGGGTTTCCTTTTGAATAGTTGCGTATATACGCAGGTTTAATTAACTGAAGTAACGTATACAATTTGGTTTTAGAAAAGGAATAATTGACCTGATAATACTGATTCACCCCCCCTCTTAGTATTATTTCCAACACCCTTCGTTTGGGACCAAGTTGTGCAAGCATCCTTTGATGCTTTAAAGAAATCTCTAATACAAGCATCATTAATGTATGCTCCTTATTATCAAAAATACTTTAACTTGTATTTGGCTACAGCAGATACAACCATAGCAATGGTTTTAGTTCAAGAAGACAATGGAATTGAACATCCTATATATTATTTAAGCTGAAACATAAATGATACGGAAATGAAATACTCCTACATTGAAAAGCTCGCTCTCACGGCTATTCAAGTAATACAAATATTTTGACACTACGTCCTCTTCAAGAAAACTACCATTTTATCAGATTGCAACCCCATAACCTATATATTGTCGCGACAGTTGCTGGCGGGAAAGTATTCAAAATGGATAGCAATTCTACAAGAGTTTGGTTTGGAATTCAAAAAATCCAAATCACGGAGTTACTATGTGATCTCCCATCGTCATCCAATGATGCAACATCCAAGGAAGCAATCGTGGATGAAAATTTGTTTCTGATATCTTCAAGCTATCTGTGGTATGGAGATATAATTATTTATCTACAGACACAAACATATAGGTCTAATACCTCACGATCCAAACAACGATGTATTCGATACCAAGAAAAAGATTACGTGATTGTCGGTGATACTCTTTACCGTCGCGATATCGATACATTTCTGCAGAGGTGCCTCGCCCTTGAGGAGGCCGAAAAAGTCTTGAATGACTGCCATTCAGGCGCGTGTAGGGGGAATCAATCTGGTTATGCTATGGCGCAAAATTTTTTATGAGCAAGATACTTCTGGCCAACAATGTTCAAAGAATGCATAACCACAGTTAGAAGTTGTCATGCTTGCCAAATTTTTGATAGCAAAACCAGAAGACCACCTGCACCACTGCAACCAATAGTCGCTATTGGGCCATTTGCCAAATGGGGCATATATTTCATGACATGTAACCCCACCTCAACCGGGGGGCATGGGTACATAATAGTCACGGTGGACTATTTTACCAATTGGGCCGAGTTGATGCCTACATTAAACAATAGCGGTGAAACGACTACCCTTTTATTGTTCAATCACGTAGTCTCCAGATTCAGCGTTCCACAGGCCATAGTCATAGATAATAGATCGCATTTTCGTAATCACATGATGGTTGAGTTGGCTGCCAAATTAGGATTGTCCCACGACAGCTCTACTCCGTTCTATCTGCAAGCTAATGGACAAGTTGAAGCAGTCAACAAAGTCCTAAAGCGCATGATGCAAAGGATGATCAGAGTCCACAAACGGGATTGGCAGATAATTCTGTACTCGACCTTGTGGGCATACCGAACATCGGTAAGAAATGCAACCGGATGCACACCTTTTCAATTGGTGTACAGTCTGGAAGCAATCTTACTGGTTCAATGTGAAATCTCGTCCCTCAAACTCGCAGTCGACCTTCTCCCTGGAACCTCAGAAGAAGAGGCTCGTTTCTTGGAACTAATCCATTTGGATGAAACCCTTCGTGATGCAGCTTTGGCTAACGAAGCTCATAAGAAGTGAGTCAAAGCACAGTTCGACAAGAATGTCAAACCTCGCATCTTCTCAGAAGGTGACATGGTCTTACTTTACGACCAGGAATCCGATAAATTGGGACCAGGGAAATTCAAATCATTATGGATGGGTCCCTATATTGTTAAATGAGTATTAGCAAAAGTATCCTACGATTTGATGGGCTATGATGGGATTCCACTGGCACAACCTTGCAACAGGTTGTACCTCAAGCGTTACTATGCTTGATCTAGCATAGTAATCCTCATGATTTTGTTACATTTTTGTTTTCGCCAAGAGCATTTAGTTTGGTTAAATAATCCACTTTTTGCATTCGTTGTAGATGTTGAACCTACTGGAATCATTCATTGGATATGCCAACAAAGCAAGTCGTAGTTCGCGGAACCTGTCTTCTGCGGCGTGGGCCATTTTCAATCCCAGTGGCGAGTTAGTAAGTTTCAGAGGAGTGTGTATTGGTCGGTCTACGAACAATATCGCTGAGTACAGTGCATTGATAGAACTCCTTTCTGATGCCATCACACATGGCATATGCTGAGTTATTGTCAGGCTAGACTCACAGCTCGTCCTTCTACAACTCACTGACATCTATGCTATACGAAATCTAGCTATCTATCGCATGTTCCTAAGGGTCAAAATTTTGGAAAGATAATTTGATTTCATCCAATATCAACATATTTCCAGAATTTTAAACACATTAATAGACTCATTGGAAAATTATGTGTTAGATAGACATTTGTGACATTTATAAAAAGAAGCATCACATCAATATATGCAACAGGATTATGTAACTTAACCAAAATAAAGCTCAGAAAATCAAAATTATATTTCATAACTATTTATAGTCTGTACATAATGTTTTGTAACCAAGAAAAAAATGGTCAAATGACCCAAAACTCAGAAAGCTAGGGGGGCACCCTAGCCTAATGATGTTGGTGATAACAAGTCACCGCCTGTGCAATCATGCGTAAGAGCCTACTCCATCGACTCAGCACTCCAGTAGTATGTCACTGCAACTGAAGAGGCAGCTCATCGGTCCTCACATCCGGGACACCAAGGGTAAGGCCCTCGATCTGGTCCTGTAGTGCCGATAGAGTCTCGACGACATCAAGGTCGCGAAGGACGGCCCTCCCAACAACCTCTGCTGCTGGAGCAGCCATTGGGTCTCTGCGGCGTACCGCCGGTCGAACTGGTTCAACATCTACATGAGCACATGAGTTTTGATTAGTCTTGATCATAAGAATATAAAAACATTATAAAGAACAATGAACAGAGATATGGTCAGAAGAATTACCCATGGCACCCCACTGCTCACCAACCGGCAGCACCAAATTCGGATCACCTCGAAAATCCATACCAGCATATGAGAACCTGGCATAAACCATCTCCTAATGGTGAAACCACTCGAAGAAGGTCTCAGAAAATGAAATCTGGGGCTGACCAGCGTGCCAAGACATCAGATCAACCCATCTCTACATCTGTGGTTCGGTCGGTGGAGGTAGGCCAAGTGAAATGTACTGCAGCTGCATCAGTGGATTTCTCTCCAAGGAAAAAGCGGTCAAAATAGAACCATAACCAAAGTTCTTGGATCTGCTGCTCTTCACCTTGGTCAATTATTCTTTCATCACAGAAATTACTGCATCACACCAATTGAACACCCTCGGTTCAACGCATTCCAAAGGATACTGAATGTAAGATTTGTTGGTTATATGAAGAGCAGAACTACCAAACCATCTAGAAAAAGTGAACAGAATGGTCTGCAAAGGCCGGTCAGTGACATCTTGGATATTGATCTTGCCGTCCATACTCGGCTGAGATCCCTCTTTGCAATGCCGACGAATGTACTCCCTCACAGACTCACCCCCACGAGCGGAGCCTGATAATGAGAGAGGGGTACCATGCCTCGATAAACCAGTTAGAAAATAGATGTCCACCACTATCAAGGGGATCGATTTTCCCCTAATCTAGAATACATGGTTGATAGGATCCCAAGCATTGAGGAAATATTGCAACAAGTTGATTTGTTGCATCATGCTAGAGATACGGAAAGACTTCACCAGGCCACAGTTTCGTAATGCGGCTACTGTGCCCGGATCATGTAAAGCAATAACATCCTCTTCTTCATGCTCATGTTCTTTACATGAAACAACCATTTTGCTTCGATGAATCTCTGAAAAAAAAACAAGGGAAGAGTCACGATCTTCATTTGGTGAAAACAGAGAAAAAATTCATGAGGAAACTATGCGAAAACGTTCCTCCCTGCGTCCATCACACCCTAGCAAGTGTACTAGGAGTGATGCATACTGACTAGTCAGTGGAAAGATCAGTATGCATCGCGCCATTCGACTAAGGAAGGGTGCGATGGTCCCAGGGCGAGTTCTTCAAACCCCAGAGACTCAGCAAGACAAGGAAACAAGCTCAAAATCCAAATGAAAGGCATGAAATGAAAGAGCACAAGTTTAGCTCTTACCTGGTCTGAACGACGTTGAGAATCGTCCACAGAATCTCCTGGAATCCGCTGGTGAAAATCACGGGGGAAAAACACCTTCAAAGCTCCAACAAACCAAATTCAAATGAAATGGTAAAATGAGAGGTAAAAGTCACTTTTAATTTATTATACACGTAATTCAAGTAAATATTAGTGCTTTCAACTCATTTATCAAGCATATGTTTTCATTGCTAATCGGTTTGATGAAGCAAATGAACAAGTAGTACAATCTTTGAAAGAACGAAGTGCTAAGGGTAAATCAAAAACTCAATGACCATCATTGCGAGCAATGTTGTCGCAGAGTTCAAGCTCATTAAATAATAAACTCTCCACGAGCAGTTTTAGCGCATAGTTCAAGCTCGTTAAAAAATAAACATAACTCATGAGCAAATGTTTCCCCCAACGTTTAAGCTCATTAAAAAATGAACAGGTAAATAACCATTCTGAATTCCTTATCGCCAAATTTTTAGCCTTGGTCGTGTTATCGCCATCACATCCACTCTGTTTTTAGCTGATCACTCACCCCCATATGATTGTTTACCCCTTTGAGGAACATCTGCGAAGATTGATTCTGTTAGCCATCCTTGTGACACTGCCGTGATTGGAAAATTCCAAATCTTACCTAGAATCAACTGCTACCCGAAACCATCACTCATTGCTCAAAAATGAGTCTTCTTTAAGCTCTTTTCACCTGACTCGTAAAATATGAAAATATTTGCGAGCGATTGGCCTCTCCAACTCGTTAAAGGCATTGGAAGTGCTATACCTCTTCTAGATTTTAATATTTTTGGACCTGAGGGATTATTACAAGAAATGATCGAGCACTTGTCTTGTTCGACTCGTTAAAACTATCGAAAATTCATCCCTTTTTTATTATTTTACGCTTTTTCAGACTCAAGGGATTATATAACGAAAAAGAATCTTTGGAGTCTCCTTTACGTTTCTTTCCGACTCTCTAAAATTGAAAGAGACCGAGTTATATTTGTCGTTAAAATCGTTAAAACCGAATAGCGATAAAATCATCCAAACAGACGAGAACGAGTTTCACTGTCGATAGGATCACTAAAATATAGCAACAGGTTCACCTGAAGGGCGTATTATAGAACAAGCATATGTTATCCTCCTCAAGCTTGAAAAAAATAAAGAGGTACTGGTCAGCAATGACTAGGGAAAATTGGGAAGAAAACTTGAAGAAACTTTATTGGTAGCAAGTCATTCTTGAACATGACACATTCCTTCCACATCCATGCCAGGTTGGGTTGTTCCATTCACTGGTCATCATCATTGGTCCTTCACACCATTCATCTTTGGTGTCAACGCTACCAATCCATCGTCCGTGTCGCCAATATGTTCAAGAGAAGTCATTCAGACAATCCACCTGTGTCTCACCCACTGCAATACATTCATGCTTCATTCCTTCATGACGGCCGCCCTGAACCCTGTATCGTCATTTTGTTTTCACCTCCAAAATCATTTGCTTCGTTCCATGTAGTTGATGTGGGATTCATTAAGTCCCTCCTGCGACGGTTTAATTCTTGTCGACATCAGCTCATTATCCAAGAAGTTCACTTAGGAACAACCCTTTCAGTACTTTGAAGCTTGCATGCCTCAATGGCAAGTTTCTCACTTTCAGCGACAGGTTTACATCAATGGCCTTCGATCGAGAGATTTTGCATGGTGTTCGATTCCAAGTCCTTTTTCACGCCACATGAATTTTACTGTAGTACCTTGAGGGTCATTGTCATTATTGGTGATTCCTCTCATGCCTGTTAACATCTTGCATCATTGGCTGCTAACCAGGTGATGTCTTTCCATGTTCGACTCCAGAACAATTTTCACATGGATTGACTTGTACTCCAAGTGAATATTGAATGAGTTTTGAAGACCCTGGATCTAGTTTCATCCATCCAGGATGCAATATATTCAAGAATATAAAGACATCAAGTGTACATCTTTACCTAACAGATGATCATCCTAATAAAAGGATGATGTGTCCATATCATCAGTCTGTCACACAGATAGTTGTCTGTCCTATGTACGTGAAAATGAATTTATAAAGCTGAGCATGGGAATGCCCGCCTTAGCTAGATCATGAAAAAATGTTGTCAAAATAATGTACTATATTGTATCTTATTACAGGTCGCCTCCCAGCCCAGAAAAACTTCAGATCCTCATACTAAAGCATTTCACCCGACATCAGAAAGATTAACGACCTCATGATTTAAGGGGCAACTATTATAGACATTTTTGGGCACCTCAACCCCAATCATAAATGTCCATAAACTGAGGGCTCCTAAGTCCCTAAAAGTGTTTCTTCACTACCTAAAGGAGCAAGGTCAACTGAGTACATCATCTCCCAGAAGTTCTCCACTGAATACTGCTCATAAATGGTCAAAACTGGACCATACTTAAAGCTCAATGCAGAGGGTGCGATGCATATCACCTTCCCAATGTACAAGGTGCGATGCATACTAATTTTCTCCTCTGTATGGGTGCGATGGTCAGTAATGGACAAATGGAAAGGACCAAAATGCGAGGTGGAAGATCACGAAATATTCCAGAAGCTTCCCTTCTGACACTTGCCTGTCTATTTTCGACCAGGGGATGAGTAAGAGATCATAATTCTCCGAGTGGAAGTAGGAACTATCAGAGAGAGGACACTAATCAAGATCCCAGAAGATGAATCACCTCTCTGTGATCATCTATATATGGATCCCTCATCATAGAGATCCAGAAGGGCTGGAATTTTGTATCTTATAGATAAGTGTTGTTGGTTTTCTGGTGTACATTCATAGCGTTGTGTGATCTAAGCTTTGCTTGAGGTGAGGAAGGGCTTCCTAGCTGGAGGATGATGCTGGGTTAGAGCACATGGTTGTAATGCTCTTGCTACTTTTCATCTTAATAAAGATATTCTTGTTTCTTTCCATATTCTTGTATACTTGTTTATCTATGCATGTATATGGTTAATACACATCTGATCCTGTATTATTTACGAATTTAGATTCTTGTTTCTTGCATAGTAGTATGTTGCTATGATTCCACAGGTTCTTTTGAAGTTGGGAAGACAAGGAAGAAGCGGCGAAGCTCTATCAAGAAGGAGAGGAAATCAAATGCAAGACTCAAGTTGGTCTTCTTGGTTCTCCTCTCGTCTATTTTCATAAAAGGAAACAACAGTAGACTTTGATTGTTTGTTTCTAAGATAGCCACCCATCTTAGTAGGAATAGCAGCATCCGAGTGGACACTATTTTTTTTTCTATGTTAAGACTAACCTAAGTACCCACGGAGATTTGAACCGGTGACCTGTCGCAAGGAGTGCCTTAACAGTGCACCCATTCACCGTCAATCCAAAGCCCCGTGGGCATCCGAGTGGACACTATTCCCGGATAACACTATAGTCAATTTCCTCATGGATGAAATACATGGCTCCCAACTCTTTACCAAGATTGATATTCATTTAGGCTACCACTAAAGTAGAATGAAAGTACCATGCATTACCAAGACAACTTTTAGAACCCATGAAGGTCACTATGAGTTTTTTGTTATGCCCTTTAGTTTTGGTAATGCCCCATCCACCTTTCAAAGTCTCCTAAACCAACTTCTCAAGAAATACCTTATAAATTTTGTCGTAATGTTTTTTCATGACATACTCATCTAAAGTAAAACATAGGAAATACATCTTCAACACGTTATAGCATATATTGCAACTTTTACATGATAATAAATTATTTGTCAAATTTTCAAATATTCTTTTGGAATGGAAGAGGTGGAGTACATGTGACACATTGTGGGCCATGAGGGAGTATGGGTGGATCTAAAATTTATTAAGGTAATGCAATATTGTCCACATCGTTGGGCCTTGCAAAGTATGCAGGAAGTTTTGGGTCTCTATGGATACTATAGCAATTTTTTCGAAAATTATGAATGCATTGCTAGACCCCTAACAAACCTTCTCAATAAAATGCATTCTTCTAGATAAACACAACTCAATAGGCCTTCTTGGGTCTTAAATAGGCCATGTGTTCCATCCCAATTTTGTCCCTCGCATATTTTACCAAAAACCTTTGTGATTGAATGTGATGCTTCAGGCACATGAATTGGAGCAGGCTTAACACAATAATTTCAACCAATTTCCTTCACAAGCCAACAATTAAGTGGAAATAATTTCTTTCAATCCACATATGAGGAATAAATGATGGCTATCTTACATGCAATAGACGCTGGAGATCATGCTCACTTAGATGATGTTTCTAGATCCAAATTGACCACCATAGTTTGAATTATTTCTTGGAGTAACACTTATCCTCTGTGCAACAAAATAAATGTTTGACCAAAATGTTGGCCTTTGACTATGAGATCATTGATAAGAAGGCTTGAAACAATGTTGTGGTATATGCCTTATCTTGGAAATTTGAGGAGGATGGCACCCTATTATCTCTATCTTTTCCCGTACCATATTGGATTGAGGACATATAGGACGAACCCAAAGGTTATAAGGGGATCCTAACTCTCAAGAATGTTACACTTGGTAGGAAGATATTATTTAATATAAGGATCGTGTGGTTCTCTCCCCTAACTCCAATCTCAAACCATGCAACCTAATAGAGCTACACTCCTCACCCATTATAGGACACTCAGGCTTTCAAAATAATTATGCTCATGCACACCACTCTTTCTTTAGGGAAGGGATGAAACAAGGAATTATTACATTTGTAGTTGCAGGTGACATCTACCAGTGAAACAATGGGGAAACAATGGGGAAACAATGAAGACATGATGAACCTTACAAACCCTACCACTATTTTATTCTAAATGGACAAATATATCCATGAATTTTACAACAAGTTTCGCTAAATCAAGAAACAAGTGATTCATCATGGTGGTAGTTGATCTATTCTCCAAATACACCTATTTTTGTGCCCTACTATACCTGTTCACTCTAGGTTTGGTGGTTCAAGTCTTTATGTATCAAATTTTCAAACTACATGGCATCCTTACCTCTATTGTGTCTGATCAAGATCTAACCTTCAATAGTAATTACTCGCAAGATATTTTCAAACTACACGGCATGCAAATACAAATGAGTACAACCTATCACTCCCAAATAGATGGTAAAACTAAAGAATTAAATGAATGTTTGGATATCTACTTGTGGTGCTTTACTTTATATTGGAAAATTCAATGGTTACAATGGTTACCTTCAGTGTAATGGTGGTATAATGATAATTATCATGAAGCAACAAATATGATATCCTACAAGGTGGTGTATGGACAACTCGCACCTTCACCAACTTCTTATCTTTTGGGATCTTCCAAGTTACAAGTAGTTGATAAGTTGATTTGGATCCAAGCAACCACTCTCACTCCTCTAAAGGATAAGTAATGAGATATAATATTGCAACAAGGATTTACCAACTCTCGAGGCTATCAACTTTAATTTATGAATCCAAGATTTGTACAAACATAAGAGGTGGTTGTCTTGTATGCACTGCAAGCTAAGTTCTACTTAAGATTATATAAGGAAATAGATCAAACTAAGGTATATAGAGACCATTTTGTGAACTCAGTTTAGGTTTTTCAAGAAGGAAAAATGTTTCATAAAAGGAAATCAAAGCATACTTACAAGGAATGAAACTATTGCAAGAAATGAAATTTTAATATGTTCATGGGTGTTATACGGGAATAGCGTCC